>PVJI01020148.1:0-29579 GCA_004026765.1 Micronycteris hirsuta | reverse complement strand
TTAGGTAGGCCTGTATTGCTATGAACTTCCCTCTCAGGACTGCCTTCGCTGTGTCCCATAAGTTTTGGGTTGTTGTCTGTTCATTTTCATTTGTTTCAAGGAACTTTTTTATTTCTTCCCTAATCTCGTCCTTGACCCATTCATTGTTTAACAGCATGCTATTCAGTCTCCGTGATTTGGGGTGTTTTGGGTTTTTTTCCTTGGGGTTGGTTTCTAATTTCAGTCCCTTGTGGTCAGAGAAAATACTTGGTATGATTTCAATTTTCTTGAATTTGTTCAGGCTTGTTTTGTGTCCTATCATATGGTCTATTTTTGAAAATGTTCCATGTGTATTTGAAAAGAATGTGTATTTAGCTTCTTCGGGGTGAAAGGCTCTGTATATATCAGCTATGTCCATTTCTCCCAGGGCATTGTTCAGTGTCACAATATCTTTGTTGATATTTTGTTTGGAGGATCTGTCCATTTTTGACAGTGGGGTGTTGAAGTCCCCTACTACAATTGTGTTGCTATCAATGTCTTTCTTGAAGTCTTCCAAAATTTTCTTTATGTATTTGGGTGCTCCTATGTTGGGTGCATATATATTTACAATGTTTATGTGTTCTTGGTGGATTCTTCCCTTGAGTATTATGAAGTGTCCTTCTGGGTCTCTCTTTATGGCCCTTTTTTGGAAGTCGGTTTCATCTGATATGTGTATAGCTAAACTGGCTCCTTTTTCCAGTCCATTTGCTTGGAAAACATGTTTCCAGCCCTTCACTTTCAATCTGTGTAGATCTTTTGTCCTGAGGTGGGTTCTTGTAGGCAGCATATGTGTGGGTCATGCTTTCTTATCCATTCAGCTATGCTATGTCTTTTGATTGGAGCATTTAATCCATTTACATTTAAGGTTATTATTGATAGGTACTTATTCATTGTCTTTTTTTTTCCTTCCTGTGTTTCTCTCTCTCTCTCTTTTCCTTCCTTTCCTTAAAGCAGTCCCTTTAGCATCTCTTGCAGAGCTGGTTTGGTGGAGGTGTATTCTTTTAGACTTCTTTTGTCTGGGAAGCTTCTTATTTGGCCATCTATCTTAATTGAGAGCCTTGCTGGGTACAGTAGTCTTGGTTGCAAGCCTCTGGTTCTCATTACTTGGAATATTTCTTGCCATTCTCTTCTGGCTTGGAGTGTTTCCATTGAGAAGTCAGCTGCTAACCTTATCGGGGCTCCCTTGTATGTTACTTCCTGTCTCTGTCTCACTGCCTTTAAGATTCTCTCTTTGTCTTGGAATTTTGCCATTTTAATGATGATGTGTCTTGAAGTGGGCCTATTTGGGTTCCTTTTGATCGGGACTCTCTGTGTTTCTTGGACTTGTGTGACTTTTTCTCTCATAAGATTAGGGAAGTTTTCCATCATTACTTTTTCAAACATGCTTTCTTTCCCTTGCCGTTCTTCTTCTCCTTCTGGTATCCCTATTATACGAATATTATTATGTTTCATGTTGTCCTGCATTTCACTTAATACTTCCTCATTCTTTCTGAGTCTCTTTTCCTGATCCTGCTCTTTTTGGGTGTTTTTTTCTACCTTGTCTTCTAGCTCGCTGATCCGATCCTCTGCTTCATTGAGCCTGCTTTTGATTCCTTCTATTGTGTTCTTCAGTTCAGATATTGTGTTCTTCATTTCCGCTTGGCCCTTTTGTATAATTTCTATTTCCTTTTTCATGCTGACATAGTTTGCAGTGAGTTCATTGTAGTTTCTCTGTAGTTTCTGGAAATTCTCTGTGAGCTCATCGAGCTTCTTGAGCCTCCTGATAACCAATGCTTTGAACTCAGTATCTGATAGTTGGCTTTCCTCTGTTTTGTTTATCATTCTTTCTTCCTTTCCTTTCATTTGGGGGCTGTTTCTTTGTCTTCCCATTGTTTGTGAGACTCTTCTTGCTATTCTCTGTTTCTTAAATTAATCTGTCAAGTTCTCTGGAGTAGCAAAGTTAATTTTGTCTCACTGTCTCTGTGTTTTGGACTGACCCCTCTCTGGGACTGACTCTGGTCTTTTCACAATGCAGGTTTTAATGTCTCACCTGTAGGTAAGGAAGAGAGGGGGGTGAAGGGGAAAGAAAGAAGAAGAAAATAAAAGGAGTGAAGGAAGGGAGAAAGATTACTATATGGAAAGAAAGGGAGGAAGGAGGAATAAAGTATAAATAAGGAAAGAATGGACGGACAAATTAAAAGAATAAAATTTTTTTTATTTTTTATAAATTAAAAAATAACAAAACAAAACAAAAAAGTAAAAATAATAAATAAAATAAAATAAAATAAAAAGAGATATGAGGAGGAGGGGACTAGGAATACTAAAGGAAAGGGAGGAAGAAGGAATTTAAGAAATAGTTAAGGACAGAGAGGAAGAAGGGTTAAAAAAAAAAAAAAAAAACCTTTAGCTTTCTGATTTTAAAGCTGTCCGGCCAGGCTGTGTCTGGCTTGGAAGATATTAGTTTTGCTTTTCTTCTTTCCTGAGTTGCACTCTTCACTTTTTTCCAGCCACCAGCCCAGTTCCTCGGTGTGGTTCTGGGTCCAAACGGTCTTTTGATGTGCACCTGATAGGGGCACCTCTCCCAGCACCTATTTTCTCTCTGCTGGTCTAAATAATAGGTTCTCTCCGTGCCCTTTCTGGATAGTTTGGCCCCCGCTCTAAGTCCAGAGTTTGTGTGGTCTGCAGCTCTGGTCTGCTGCTCCCCTCAACGGGGTGCTTCTTATTCCCACAAAGGTGATTGGTCTTGCTGGGTGCCAGGGCTGGATGGCAAGGGCTTTTTCCCCAGCTGTCGCGTGAGCTCCATGCACCTGTGTTGCTCTTCTCTTTGTCCGTGGGTTGTGCGCCAGCGAGGTCTGGCCGAGGGGCCCAGTTGTGCACTGTCCCTGGTATTTTTGAACTGTGCACAAGTGGTCCACGGATCACTGGGTGCGCATGGTCCCTAATTTCCCTTGTTTGGTTTCGCAAGTCACGCTCAGCCCCGGAGCCATTGATTGCAAGCTGTTCCCAATTCTTCCCCGGGTTCAAACAGTCTCCAATTCCCCTTGATGGAAGCGCCAGCCGCCACGGGCCAAGGGCCGACTGTTCTCTCACTCCAGTGCTACAGGCAGACTTCCCTGGGCCTCCGATCCCGGCGCGCACCGACCTCGGGACTGTTGGGGGTGGGGCCTCTCCAAATAGCCATGGGGCACCTCTTTTTATTCCTTTTTTTTCCTCTCCAAAAAATTCTTCCTATTTATGCCCGCCAGCCCAAACAAGCATCTGGCCACTCACACATCCCAATCTGGCTCCCTCCCAAGAATCTTGCACCAGATCCAGTGGCTGCCAATCCTGCAGCTGCCGGGTCTGGGACTGAACCCCCACCCTGCTCCCCGAGCTGGTCCCGAGGGGGACCTTTTCCTTCCGAAGCACTCTACTTACCGACTGAACGTTCAAATTCCCCTGTAATCTTCTTGGTCAACCATAATCATATGTGCTGGAATACTGCTGGGTTTTTGCCCCATTCCTCAGAAAATCAACCAGTGGGCAGGAGGAAGTGGACTCTGTTCCCCCTATCTCGCCGCCATCTTCCCCTTCCCACCAGCTGTGGTCTTGCCGGGTCCACCAGCCAAGGTCTCACTGGCCAGCTGCAGCGTTGCCCGCCTTGCTCCACAAACCACAGCCTCGCTGTGAGCCCTCTCGCTGGCTGCGAGGCTCTGCCCCTCCTACCAGTCTGGATGAATGAGTCCTCTTTAACTCCTTCGTTGTTGGACTTCCATACAGTTCGATTTTCTGTCAGCTCTGGTTGTTTTTTGTTTTTAAATTGTTGTCCTTCTTTTTGTTGTGCAAGGAGGCACAGTATGTCTACCTACACCTCCATCTTGGCCGGAAGTCCTCTATTTTAGTGTCTTATATATGCCAAGTACTATGCTAAATGCAAAAGAAGAAAGCTAATGTGTTAGGTCCTATTTTCTAATTAGCTTTTATTATAATTTAAGCCTTATATTCCACAAGAAATTATTGGACCCTGAGGTAAACATCAGAACCAATACTAAATTTAACCATTTTTCTTGAATAAAGGTAAAGGGATTAGCCAAAGAATGTACATGAAGGACCAATGGATGTGGACAATGGTATAGGGACTGACTATGGAAGTGGGGGATGGGCTGGGTGGAAGGGGGTGAAAGTGAAAAAATGGGACAACTATAATAGCATAAACAATAAAATAGTTTTAAAAATAACCATTCTTCTACCTTTAACAATGAGTTTATAAGTATAGTCTTAAGGCTTTAATTGACTGTATATAGTTCTATAGTTTATTCTTTCATTCATCTGTGCATTCTGTGAATATTTCAAATATCCCTAGTGTGCTAGGCACTGTACTAGCCACTGAGGGTAGTGTGATCAGTGAAACCAGCAAGGTCATTGTCCTCATGGATCTTATAGTCTAGAGTAGATTTGAGTCTATTTTATTTCATGAGCTGTGATGAGTATATTCTAGAAGCTATGTCAGGAGTTGCCAAGATCACCCTGAGGTTCTTTGATTCATTAAAATGATTTACAGGGCTCAGCATTTAGTCATGCTCATGGCTAAGATTTATTACATTAAAAACATACAGAGCATCCTGGCTGGTGTGGCTCAGTGGATTGAGTGCTAGTCTGCAAACCAGAGGGTCACTGGTTCAATTCCCAGTCAGGTCGTGTGCTTAGGTTTGCGGGCCAGGTCCCTTGTAGGGGGCACTCAAGTGGTAACCACACATTGATATTTCTCTCCCTCTCTTCCCCTCTCTAAAAATAAATAAAATCTAAAAAACAAGTTTTAAAAAAAAACATACAGAGCAAAGTCAACAAGGGGATGAATTGCATGGGGAGGACTCTGGAGGAAACCAGGTGCAAGCTTCCAAGGGTCCTTTCCCAGTGGAGGCACACAGGACTTGCTTATTTTCCCTAGCAATAAGTGTGACAACACATGTGAGATGTCGTCTACCAGGGAAGTTCATTAGTGACCCAGTACCCAGGGTTTTTACTGAGGGCTGACCACATAGGCATCATCTGTTTAGTACATACCAAAATTCCAGATACCCCACAAGGAAAACAAGTAGGTATCCAGCATAAACCATGTTGTTTGTTCAAAATTGTTTAAAGGCAGTGAGCCACTTTTATCATTCAGTGAAAGTTTCATATCAGTGTAGGGAACTGTTTGCCAGCCAAGTGACCAGGCACCAGTCAAGGCCCAGCTGTGAAAGCAGGCCTCTGTAAGGACAGCAGGTTCAGGGCCCTTAACTTGGTGAAGTAATGAGTTAAGAGTTAGACTGAAATATTGCCCAGATTTGGCCATACAACTAGAAAGGTCAGAGTGGTTATAGGATTCACATTCTTATCTCAAAGGTTTTGGGAATCTTATAGTTTGGCATTGTTTATTTTCAGCTGACTTGGGCCCTCTTGAAACTCCAGTATACCAATAGGGTACATGCTTAATAGTTCAGACACATCCTGATTTTTGCACTCTAAAAATTCCAAGTGTAGCTCATAGCCATCAAAAGGAAAACCACTTCTGGAATGGTGGCTTCATTTCTACCAATCAAAAATTCTTATCTTCTTGCTGTATTCTCGTTTGACATTTAAATCTGAGTAACTCTGAAAGTGCCTCCCTTTTTGGCTGTTGGTGGCCAAGAAAGTCAAAACAAGGAACAAAACAACACTCCAGATACCTAAAGATCTCCCTACCACTTAGCTCATGGAAAAGACAAACATTCGAGATATGCTGACATACAAGTTGAATGCTTGAATTCCTTAGTGCCTAGAACAGTGAGTGCCTGGAACCCAGTATGCTCTTAACAACTATCTGATGAATGGATAAGCTAATGAATGGATGGATTAAACATATAAAAACCAAATAGTGCTTAGGAAATGTGTGAAAATTGGAGCTAAACTATAACATGGTCAGTTATCTAGGTCCATATTTCAAATTTAACTTCTTTTCATGTTTCAGCTATCAGAAACATTGTCATCAGTAAAAATGAGTAATGGAAGGTGCTGGTTCAAACACAGATACTTCTGATTTTTTTCTGACAATGAGAAATAGCCTCAGAGGACAAATGACTGGAAAATAAGTTGTTCCAAACTGTATTGTCAATTAAATTCGTGGTCTGTGCATTGGTCCCAACAATGCAAAGGATTTGGGTACTTCAAAGTGGTGTTAAATCAACAGGCTCAGGAGCATGAACACAGGGACAGGTGGTCCTATGCATGAATTGTAGGAGGCCAGGGCTAGTAAGGTCTTGTTTACCACTCTCTCTACACAAGTCACCTACAAACTTTTTGATCACACATCTCTATCTGAGTATGAATATTTATTTATATACAAATGAAGTATGTAAATACATCTAATAGAGTTTATATTTTAATTACTTATAAAATATACTCAAGGACACAAATAGAAACTGAGAAGAAAAATAAATATAGTTGAAGGTTCAAAATGTTCTTTCCATAGCCAATTGTCTTACCCTTTCCTGAGACTCATGCATCCCGCTTGGGAGAACACTGTTCTAGATTATGGTGTACCATAGGTACTTAATAATGATATTTATTGTATTATTGAATGTATTCAAGTCCAAGTTCTGCTACTGACTTATGAACCTAAGCAAGTTCTACTGCCCATATTCTGGGCCTTTGTTTTATCCTTCATAAAATAGAATAATTAATCATATCTACAATTTTGGGGTTGTTGTGAAGAGTAAATTAAAAAATCTAGTAAATAATAATTGTGATGATGACGATGACAGTGGCAAACATGGTCAATTCCCTACTGCTTGGATGAAATGATATTAGACTCTGCTCTTATCACACCATTAGTTTTGGTCATGCATAACCCTCATATATTTTACTTAAAATGATGCATTCCGTACATGAGATTTGTTCTTATTGGAAATTCTGTTCCAATTTGTGAACAGAATTTCCTGCTAACAGACATGGAGAAAATAAAAAACAGAAAAGATTACTGCTGTCTTTAAGCACATGTCCAAAAGTGGTGCCTTTCAACAATATAAGTTATTAACCTTGTGAAGAAGAGATATTAATGTAAATGGTGTAACAGGAATACTAAAAGATGCTTAGAGGAGTTAAAGTGTGGCATCTTTTTATGAACTAACTCCCCCAACTAATCAACTCTGAAATACAGAGGGACCTCCCATGCACCTCCCCACCCCTGTCAGAACCTGTCTGTGCCTCTGAGCACTGGCCTCACTGAACTAAGGTAGGAATAAAATGAGGAAAAATTCTTTGGGGACTCATTTTTCTCTTCTGTCCCCTTGAGCCCAGATTCTGCCGATCTGTAGAATTGTGCATGAATATATTGTGTTGACAAGGGACAACAGAGGATACAGATAATAAGAGAGAGAAAAGCAGTAACGTCCTTACCTCCCTTTCTTTCCTCAAGCCATGGCCCCTACCACTTTCTCCAAGGTTGCTACAGGCCTACTGATTACAAAAGCCAGTGGACACATATAATCCTGAACTAACTTGATATCTCAAGGGCATCTTGAACTCTCAGGAAGTCCTTCTTCCTTCCTGGACCTCTCTTCTCCCTTGGTTTCTGTGTCATCACTATTTCCTCGTTTGCCTTCCCCTTTTTGTCTATTCTTCCATAGTCTACTTGACTACCTCCTTTCCTTTGTTATAACTGTTCATGTTTCTCTAGGTTTTATCCTCAGACTCCTTCTCATCTCACTCTGTACATCCTTCCTAGAGCATCTTATCTCATCTACCCCACCACCCACTACTGCCATTACCATCTATTTGCTCTTCCCTCCAGAAACTTTATCCTTCCAGGTCGCTCTTCTATATTTGAAATCTACTAATTCTAGATCGTCTCCTCTGCCATGCCCCCCACAGGCATATCCAAAACTAAATTGGTTGCATATGGGCACACACACAAACAATTAGTTGGCAAAGAATCAGTAACATTGGTTTATAGTGCCAGCTATCACTCATCTTTCAAATGATGTTGACCAAGTTTGGTTTTCTCACCTATAAAAATAGAAAATTGAGAAAATGAATTCCAAGGTCTCCCATCTTAATGAATGACAACTCCCCAACCAGTTGACTAAGTCAGAGACCCTAGCAGGGATGTCCAACCTTCTGGCATCTCTGGGCCACACAGGAAGAAGTGTTTCTTGGGCCACATATTAAATTCACAAACACAAACGAAAACTGATGAGCTAAAACAGGTTTTAATTGAATTTACGATTTTGTGTTGAGGGCCTGGTGAATATACCTTCCCAAGCGTCCTTATCATGGAATCTTTTCAGTCAGAGAATCTTGGTTGTATCGGTGTTCTCCAGGACTCACTTAGAAGTGCTAACTCTCAGAGAATCTAAAAATCCACTGCATGAGGTACACCTTGACTCAAGGATTTCCTCCAGGCCTAGCTCTGCTTTCTCCCTCCCTGCACCCATCTACCTATCTGCTCCCAGTAATGCCAAATCCACCTGGCCTCCCTTCTTGGCTGGGTCTTTTCCTGTTCACCTCTTTCTTGGCTGACCTATAAATCCCATAGGATTCGGGTGCCAACCTCGTTTCCAGGCTCCATGCCTTCCAGTGAGAATTGGCAGGTATGCAAAGCAGACTCTCTGGACCATGAGAACCTTGCTTGTTCTCAATGCTAGGTTTAGAGCTTAGACTCTTGCCTGGTTAGGAGGGAAACAAACTGCTGAAATCACCAGACACCTTTCAAATAGAGGTTTCCTTAACCCAAGGTAGAGTAACCTAGAGAGGTACCAAGGAGCATGTGTACTTGCGATCTTACAAAAGACTAGTTTGTTCCTGGGCAGAATGAACAAGGAAGAGGGAGATGAAATAAAGTTACCTTTCTCACATGCCTACAGTGTGCCAGACACTACAGTAAGTGCTTTACATATGTTATCTAGTTGAGTTCTTACAATCACCCTATGAGCTATTTAGGTACAATTATAACAGTCCATTTTACATAGGAGGAAACTGAGGCTCAGAGAGATGAGGAAAGAGGCTCAAGGAAGCACAGCTTACAGTGAGGAGTATAACCAGGTTTCAAGCCTGTGTGGCTCTGGGGCTCATAGTTTCCTATAACTTTGCTCTTCACTTCCTTGTGAATCTTCAGATGGGATGGAGCCTTTGTGCATTGTGTTGACCAAATCAAAGAGAAGCCTGGATGACTATTTGAAGTAATTACTGCCTGTCCCCTCCTTCAACCCCAGTCAAGTGTTTTTCAGTCAATAGAACTATAATCATTTGGTGTTTGTTTTGTAGCCGGTGATCCAGGACAGCGATCTAACCAAGTGAACTACCCTGCCAGGGCCTTCCATAAAACTCTTCAGAGGAAAATCAAAATTGCCAAGTGTGAGGATTAGCATGCAACTGAAATATGCTAACTGTCCACCAGATGGTGCTATGAACACAAAGAGAAATCTTTCTCCCCTAATGTTCTTCCTCCCAGAGAAACTGCAGAAAACAAATCACTTTTCTATTTTTCCTGCATTGCGTACAATTTTTGCAAGAAATTAATAACCCTTACAGCATAGTGGAAAATCATGTATGCCTGGAACACATCTTCCTGCTAATACAGTGCACATGTGTACACATGTGGTGTGCATGCACATAGCCCCTCTTCTGTCGCCTTTAAAAGATCCAGATGTTTAATTTAAAGATGCATGATTTGTGGTATATCTAGAATTTCTTCATCCAAAAATTTAGGTATTATTTTCTATGATGTCAGAAGCAGAAATGAGCAAAATAGAAGCATGTGCTATGTTGCTTTTAAACCTAACATGAATTAGACAATTATAGAAAACCCATCCAAGTATCAGAGGTGGACTATCTGTTAGCTCTTCTTACTAAGAACCCACAGACACAGTGGTACCAGCTGTGTGCACTACTTCAGTTTTGATTCTATGAGACAAGAATGGGGAAACACACAACACGGTCAATATTTGGGGAGTTGTCATTTTTATAATCAGCGACTTAGGTAAATTGAATCTTGTCTTCAACATCTTATCTCCAGTGTATTCCTTCAGCATATTCCTTATGGCTTTGCGTTCAGAGTGATATTTTTCAACTGTATTCATGTTTATCTTCCCCTTCAGACTCAGCTCTGTGGGAATCTGTGTGCTTTTTTTCTGTTTGTATCTCTTGCATATGGCGGAGGTACATTGTGCAAAGGTACATTGTCAGAACTCAGTTAATGTTCATGGATCACTTGCTTATTGATCAGTTTCCACAAAAATGCTGCAAAAAATGTCAGGGAGGATAATGAAGAGATTACAGGGAATACAAGCAAGTGGACAAGAAGGAACCAAGAGGAAGAGAAGAGGACTAACTTTTATTGACTGCTCACAGTGTGCCAGGCACTGCCCTAAGCACTTTACATGACTTTCTCATTTAATTCTTATAATAGTCCAATGAAGCAATGATCGTCACCCCAATTTAACCATCTATATTTTTGCACATCCATGGCTGTTACATTAAAATACCCAATTAGGTGACATTGCTGGGAGTGTCCAACACTTCACCTGTGCCTCTGTACCTCAGGGCCTTGATGATGCTGACTGGGATTTGAGTTGCAGGCAGAATAGCCAATGGGCTGTTATTGAAGCTGGGTTCTGTGTTCATGGGGAGAGGGGGAAGAATCTCCCTGGCTGCCTCTCTGCCCCTGCTACCCTCAAAGAAAATGAGAGAGAGGTACAGGCTGGGGTAGTTGACAGCAGTGGTTCCCATCATCTGCTTGGGGTGAGGGGCTCCCTGTGCAGCATTTCCTTTCCTTCCTGGAACTCATTAGTATTGCAGGAAATAAGTAACATGGGCAGGTCTGACGGACTTCTGGCAATTGGATTCACTGGAGGATGCTTTATGGAGGAAGGGAGCACAGAATCTTGAAGACCCTGGGTTGGGAGAAACCATACAGCATATCCCATTTAACCACCAAGCAAGCTTTTGAGCCCCTTGACAGTATCCCAGCCAGTTGCCAGCTATGTGATGTTGAGCAAAAAACTCCACCTCTTTTAGCCTGAGTTTCCTCTTATGAAAAAAGCAAAAGCAAAGCAAAGCAGACCTTACAGGGTTGTCATCAGGATTCAGTGAGGAAACATGCACTCCTGCAATATGTTAGGTACCCATTTGTTGTTTTTTAAATAGACTTTTTTTTTCAGAGCAGTTTTATATTCATACAAAATTAAGTGGCAGGTCTGAATATTTCCCATGTACTCTCAGTTCCTCCTCCTTTATTAACATCCCCACGAGTGTGGGACATTTGTTGCAATTGATGAACCTACACTGACACATCAAAATAACCCAAGGTCCATAGTTTACATTACAGTTTTCTCTTTGTGTGTACATTCTGTGGGGGTGGAAAGCTGTATAATGACCTGTATCTGTCATTATGGTATCATGCAGAGAATCCTCAGTGTCCTAAAACTCCCGTTTGCTCTGCCTATCATCCCTCTATCCCCTGTCTGTCTCCCCCTCAATGCCTAGCAACCACTTTACTGGCTTTTCCGGAATGTCATATAGTTGAAATCACACAGAATGTAGCCTTTTCAGATTGGCTTATTTCACCTAATAATATGCATTGCAGGTTCCTGCATGTTATTTCATGGCACTATAGCTTATTTCTGTTTAGTTCAGAATAATATTCCATACTCTGTAAGTGCCATAGGTTATTTATGCACTCACCTACTGAAGGACATCTTGCTTTCTTCCAGGTTTTGATGATTATGAATAAAACTGCTATAAACATCTGCCTGTAGAATTTTGTGTGAACATAAACTTTCAACTCATTGGTGATCTTTAAAATGATTTTATTTATTTATTTATTTTTAGAGACAGGGGAAGGGCAGGAGAAAGAGAAGGAGAGAAACATCAATGTGTGGTTGCCTCTCACACACCCCCAACTGGGGACCTGAGCCACAACTCAGGCATGTGCCCTGACTGGGAATCAAATCAGTGACCCTTTGGTTCGCAGGCCAACACTCAATCCACTGAGCTACACCAGCCAGGGCACACTGGTGATTTTTAACGCAAACTGAATTTGCCCTTACTCCCATAAATTCTTCCCAAAGTGAAAGATCAGTGCAGCCAAGATGCTCAATTTTTAACAAAATGCTCTTTATTAATTATCCAAGAGGCCATGGTGGCATAGCAAGTAAACAGTGTATCACGAATCTGTTCACATCAGTTTCTGTAGACATTTTAAAACAATTAAACTGTCAAGGAGACTGGGAGACAGAGCTTTGCATTTTAATGGGAAATGATTAAATATCAGGCATTATTGCTTTTGATGTGTCTGGGCTCTAAGAGGAGGGCAGAGTATTGATTGGGGCCTCCAGGAAGGGAGGAAGCTTACTCAGGCTGCTTGGCCACAGTGTAATGAAAGCTTCGAGATCTGTAACATCTCAGGCTGGGATTACCGTAAAGGCCACTCACCAGAGAGTTAACTAGATTTGTCAACTTTGGTTTAGTTGGACTTTGCCTGTAGGGGCAGATGATATATTGTGACTTCAGAGGGTTACTCTTTGGTGGATGGGCAGAAAGAGAGAGATGGTTGCTGGTGGCATTTATTGGAAAAGGGTGAGTGACATAGCACTGAGTGCTGACCCTGGTATTGACTCGATCTGGATTGAAATTGTCATAAAGGAAGTGAAGGCTGCCCATGAAGCCCCTACCTATGTTGACTAATGCAAAACTATACCCTACAACCTGTGGATATTTATGTGTCATGATTATGGCAGCCACATAAGTTCAAGCTTCCAGTGCATTCACCATTTAGGATATACCATTCTCTATTGAGTTCATTCATTCACAGGAGCTTGTCAATTGCATGTGGTCCCTAACCTGGCCACTTGGAGTCCAATAAATGAGGGATCATGTAAACAGCTTAATGCAATCCAGTGTTGCAGTTCAATGATAGAAGTTTATGTTGGGGACAGTAAACGGACCAAGGAGGCCAAGGTCAACCTGAGAGGCATGAAAAGTCTGGCAGAAAAGTCTTCCTAGAAGATGTTCTACTTGAAAGTAAGCCGACAAAGGGAGAAGGACGTACGTCCCCAGCTGAGGGAAGATCATGAACAGACCTGTGAAGGTACAAAAAAGCCTGGGGCATGCAAAGAACTCAGTCAGTCTAGTGTGAGGCTTTAAAGGAGTTGTCCCCTGAGCCATTGGGCTGAATCAGCACAAACCTGTACACCTAACACTCAATAGAACAGGTGAGCAATACCATCCTCTGTGCCTTTCTGTTATTTAAAATCCTTCAATTTGTCCCACTACCGAAGAGGATGGCAATTGGAGAACAAGGCACTATTTGTTTTCTGAAAATGAAAACACCTTTGTGAGAGCTGTCATTGATTTACAAAGATGTGTCAATTAGCTTAATCAATATTGCTTCCCTTCATAACACCTGGCCAAGATCAGCCACATTGCAAACTAAGCAAATAGGGAGACCCAGAATGTAAGAGAAGATAGAAACATAGAGTCCTGAGAGGGCTGCCATGCCTAATACAGGGTTAACTCCTGCAGTGGAGTTACAACAGTTAGAGAGCAGCACAAAGGCACTGAGTAAGTAGAAGGAAGGCCCTGAATGGCTGAGACTTAGTTTGGGGGCTGAGAGAGAAAGGGTAGCTGAAATAAATTTCACCTGTCTTGCATTTTGGCTCCATGTCAGCTGTCACTTTGTTTATTTCTGTGCAGTCTAGACATCAAAGATTGAGTTACTCTTGCCCCAAGGGACCCCCTTCCCCACCGTATTGACTGGTACAGCCCCTGCAGGGCCACAAGAAGTTATGGCACAGCTAAAGGAAAAACTGTGTTTCTTGACTAGACCTGATAAGACCACTCATATTGAGATGACTTAATTTTGTCCCTTGGGAAATGCCTTTTTTAAGATCTCTTACATTGGCCAGGACAGACTGCCTCCATATTAGGGTTTGCTATTTTTGTTTGAAGGAAGTTGGCATCTCTCCTGTGTAAGGAGTTCACTGAAGCCTAAATTCTTCCATTAGCCATTTTGGTTTGCAAACAAGGCTCTGAGCATAAGCAACTGTGTGCCCGGTGGCCTGAGCCCTAGTTCAGCTTCCCAGTCACAGGACAATGGGGAAGAGCCCTGGCTACATTCCGAAGCTGATCATCTGGCCCTCTAAGGGTGACTGACTGGTTAACAAATGGATTTCTTAAGGGACAGGACTAGCTACATAATTTGCAGGGCCCAGTGCCAAGGACAGCGTTCAAAAATGTTGTCCTTTGTTCAAAATTTGTCAAGGATTTTAAAACAGTAACAGCAAAGCATAAAACTAAGTACAGGGTCCTTCTCAGAGCAAATCCAGTGCGATGTCACAGGACAGACTTCCAGAAATCTGGCCCTGCTAAGGAACAACTCTTTGGCCCACTTGTGTTCTGACGGCTCCTGATGTTCAGGCCCTTGAGATGTAGGCTGCTGGTGGGGGCTGGGGGAGGATATTTAATTTCAGGGCAGAACAAACAAATTTTCTCCATCCTCTCTGCCTACTGCCGAAATCCCATCCTACAGCTAAAGCAATTTCACTTGAGGCTGGATCTCTTTGGGAGGGGCTAACATTTGCTGCTGTCTGTTACACTCTTCATTTTGAATGGAAGAGTGGAGGGAGAGAGCACAAGGCAATTTTGATTATTCAGAGAAGCTTAAGGAAAAATTATGTAAGTTTATGGAATGCTTTTGGATATACATCATCTTCCTTTCCATGTAGCACTGAGTATGGGTGTTGGTGGGACTCAATAAATATAGCTCCTTGTGGGTGTCAGTAAGTCTTCAATATTCATTGATAGTGACAACATTCAGACCTTGAGACAGATTTCTTCTTGCTCTGACTAAAGGGAAGTTTTCCCAGAGTCACACAGGAGAATCCAGTCTGTTCAATAGGAAAGACTCATTTCTCCCAGAATAACTGAATATTCATTTCCATTTTAATTTTTAACCAAAAGAGTATATCTTTCATAAGGCAAAAATAAAAAGAATGGCAATTTGGTTCAGGGTTTTACTTTTTCTTAACATTTTGATTCCTATATTAACACTGTTGAGTGCTTCAGTAATGTGTATGAAATAATACTAAAAGACTTTGCTTCTTGGAGGGTTTTTTTTTTTTGTCATAATTAGCTGAAAGCCTAGACATAGACTGCTAGTAGGTTCTCTGAATTTTTAACAAAAGGCTTAAATAGGAAAATGTGTTTTTTGGCAGGAAACTCAAAATTCAGATAGAATTTCAACATTGTACAAGTAATAGATACAGAGGATTGAGCAACTCTAACTCTTATAAATGTCTATTTTGCTTGTAGCATTTTCTGTTCATCAACAATTTAATTTCAAAATAAAAGACATATTTTCTACATCCCAAAAGCTATTGGGGAGCCTTTCAGACTACAATGTTCCTGACAGTGGGAGAAGCATCTACCAAAGAAGGCAGCTAGCTTCAAAAGTGCCTCTAATGTGCTGAAGGATTGTATTACAGACTATTTTTCGTAATTCTAGAAGGCAAAATACAATTTTCTACTTGGAAATAATAAGTTTAAGCAAATAGTATGGGCAAAGCTTATATCTGAGTCCAAGCAGTGGTCTGATTATTGCCAGAACAATACCGCTACATGATGAATCATTAATGATCTGTGAGAGTCATAATGGTCTGTCACTAATGCCCATTAATGATCTCTCTATACCGCGAGTATGGGCTTGATGCTTCTGGCCAGTACCTTGGAGAATACTTCAGATATGCCTTAAACTTTCTCTGATCTCCTCTCTCTGTGTCTGCTCCAAATGTAGACAGCAGTTGTCTGGGTAGGACCAGCTTATAAAGAAGCATGGCTTTGTTAAGGAAGTCGTATTCAGGTAAGATTTCTTTAACTAATGTTTTTGAAGGACATAGATTTGAAAGCTTATCTTGGACATTAATGCTTTTCTAAAATTAACAAAATTATGCTGAGGATCTTTCTGTTGAGATCTTTTCTTTCTGGATGGGACGGGGCTCTTGAGTTTCCTCATACTCCATGGTGTTTGGCTGTTGAGCATAGACTCTTTGGAAAATGCTTCCTTTGTTTTTTTCCTAAGAGGAATTTTAGATATTAATTGTTATAGAAGAGTAAACAAGTATATCTGTCTATTTAAAGCCCTATTTGTGTTTAGAGAAACCCGCCACTGTCTGGCTCGAGAGAGATTTCCTCCCTCCATATCTGCATTTACTCTATGCATACAGCACAAAACATTCATTTGAATTTCTAAAGGGAGAAAAGAGAATAAATTATTATAATTTGGCTTTAAATGTATTTTGCTTAAAGCTTAGCAAAAGGAAAGAAACAGAAGACAATAGAGAGCTAAGGAAAGGTGGACACAATTACACATTAATTCTGAGAATCTTATTAGGTGTGTCTACAGGGAAATCACAGAAGCTAGGCACTCCAGAATGTCTAAGCAAAACAAGGAGAGAATCCGTTCCTCCATGGCGGCCAGGGAGATGCGGCAGATAGCTAATAGGACCAACGCCCAAGAGCCTCCGGCTCACGGACAAAAACAAAATGAGAGAAGGTTGTCAGAACAGACACTTTCAAGCCTCTGAAAATAGCAAGATAGGGATTCTTTTGGAGGGTCAAAATGATTCCAGGGTCTACTTTTGGATAAGGGATTTTACCATGTACCTAAATGTAAAATGACACCTATTTCTTGGGGAAACTGTTTGCCAGTCTGTGTATTATCTGAACAAAGTAGCCTCATCAAGCTAAGGACAAAACTTGAACATTGAACTGGAAAGGGTCTCAGAGAGTGCTAACCCCTCTGAATGTTTTATTTTGCTAGAACATTTTGTCCAAGTGAGTGATTACTTTTTGCAATTTCTGTTTTTTTTAATCCTTTCCCGTATCCTGAAACTGCTGAGTAGCATGTATTTATTCATGGAATTACCTGGGATTAATAGGCTTTCCCTTCTGTGTACTTGGCAGGATCTTTTGGAGTACTTGGAGTGGTCCTGGAGCTTCTGCAAATGAAGGCTCCGCTTGATCTGCCATGTTGCACAGGCATTGTCTATTTGGTTATTTTCAATTGATCTCCCCATGAAAAGGAGAGAAAAAAACTAATTTCAATGGTTAGGGAATCAAGAGCAATATTAGTGATGAAAATCATCATAGAATTCTTGAGATGGGTGCAGCATTTCATTTTTTGATTCTCACAATTCATGCCTCTAAGAAACCTACCAAAGTTTCCACCTGTCAGATGAGAGATAGCTTATAATCATCCTTTAAGGAACAGACTACAGACTCTATGCCCCTTATCTTGTGGTATGGTACATGTAGCAGAAACATTTAAACTTGTTGCTCTGCTTGTAAAGTATTTGAGTGGAACATGTACATTAATCCTTTGCTCAGTAAGGTCTGTGACACAGGTAATAGTCACCAAACAATTATTGCATTGACATGAGCATCCATTAGTTGGAAATAATCTAAGCTCTTTGGTTAGATTCAAGCACCAACCAATTTTATGCTTACAAGGCACTTCTAGATAGATTGATGAAATATTCTAAATAGATTTGTCTGTTTTTAAGTAGATATATGTTCATGGCAAACTGAGTCCCCTTGCAGAAATGAATGCAAACTATGGGACAGATTGACAGTGACTGGAATTTCTTTTTGAAAGGAATGTTGTTGATTAAAGTTCGTGATGCAAGATAGCGTAAGCTCTTGAGTCCATGGTAGCACAGTGCAAATGAGACCAGAGGAAAGGATTATGCAAAGAAGATGATTACCCAAAGAAGGGCGAGTCCCAGAAAAGGTCAGGTAGTTTACCTCTTTGCCTTTAGACAGAAAAATACTTCACCCCAGGTGTACAGATAGGTTGTCCCGATCACTGCACCGAGAAGCTCCCTAAAGATTTCATTTCAACAACTCTCAAAGCAGGTGCATCCACTATAAATCCCACCTCCTCCAATTAATTATGGTGCCTGTTCTTTGGTCCAGAGGGAAGCTGAAGTACAGACAGTAGCTGTGCTCTGTGTAACCTCTCACAGCCTTGAAGCCCTCATGGTCATGCTTATATAAGTTAAAGAATTGCATTTCTTTATCCTATCCTTTCAGTCTTGTTTCTAGTCAACCTGTTTTTGCTCACCCACTTACTTCTCCAAGTGTTTTTGTCCTTGCTGTGCTGCTGCTTTCTGTTTGTCGTGACTACTTCTTCAGCTTTTCAAGGTCCCTTTATGTTTTTCTCTGTTTCTGGCTTGCTATGGGACGCTTATTCAGTGGCCTGCCTGATAGTCTGCATGTCATATTGACTTAAGAGTTTTCAAAATTTAGAACACAGGAAGGCAGATTTCCCTCTTTGGGAACTTTAGGATATAACATATTTGTTAATTTTCTTATTGAAAGATAATTAGGAAATTATATACTTATTGTTCGTTTTAATAATAGTCGCTTAATCCATTTTGGGGGGGATGCAGATGTGTACGTTCGGCTGTTCCCGTAGATCACTCATTCCAAACACTGAGGCCATTGTCACCTGGGCAGTGCCTCGTGGTGCCTTCTCATAGTATGCTCTTCTGACTGCCTGCACCTGGGCCTGGGGCTTAGTAGATACTCAGTATTTGTTGAGTGAGTGAATGTATCCACAATAGCTGCATAGAACACTCAAAACTATTCCAATATATTTGCTTTGGACATAATTAAACAATCTAAGCTTATCTTATAAAACTGACCAGAAAGACCCTCTTCAAATTCTGTCTTTAGAATGTATAGTGGAAGTCTATATTGGCCATTTGCCATTTGCTTTCAAAACTGGAGATTTGGAATCGTCAATATTATTTGGAAGGGAAGAGGTCTTGGCCAATCAGACGATTCATCCCAGCATCTAAGCTGTTCCACAGGAAGCAAATACGCCTTAGGTAGAAGAGGCTCTATAAGTTTCCCTTGGGATACCAGGTCAGTGGGAAAGAGATGAATATGCCATTACTTTTTTTTCATTCCAACAGTACTGGGCATGGCCTAAAAGTGTAAGCAATCCTCAGAACAACTGTGTCTTTATAAAATTAAATTGTTTCCAGAAAGTTATATGTAAATAGAGTCTCATTTGAAATCTGCATGGTGCATGTAGTAAGGAAAGGAGCCTTTTTGTGAGTATTTTTTAAAAACAAAGAATTTGTTTATAATATACACATTTAAAAGATTACTCTTTAATCTATCCATTTGAAAGTCTGAATTTTTTATACCAAATGAAAACATGATATCTACATTCTGTACAGAAGGAATTATTTGACAAGGGCTTGGTAAAATATGTTTTAATATAATAGTGCCTCATTTGTGAGAATGTTAAAAATGGTTGGCTATCTTTAAATCTGCTTACTTTGTTTTGGAACTTTTTGAATAAGTTATTAGTATTTCTTAAAACTTAGCAGCTGTTATCTGAGATGACATGACACTATTGCCTTCTAAAATAGAACTTTTTAAAAATCTTACTCAAAGGGATTTATAAATAACAGGCATGGTCATTTACATATTAAAGAGTGTTTACACATGTTTCTTGGACCCCAAACTCTAATTCATTCTCTATACCAATTCCCTGTGCCTACTTCAACATGGACCTGCAATGTCTAAATATTGTCTCTTTCCCAACAAACTCTATCCTTTACTATGTTCTTAGACAACTAAGTTATGATCCAGGAACCTTTCCTTGCATGACAAGATGGGTGTTATTTAGGCGTATACTAGGGCTCCAGAGGAGTCAGAGTTGCAGATGTTTACTAGTACTCTTTCTTTGGGTGATTACATGCATGCATCTCTATAAAGACCAAATACTCTGGCATTCTTTGTAATATTCATTTATTGATTTTTCCATTGAGACCTAACTGCATAGTTGAGTAAGAAGATATTTTTCCAGCTCTAACACTAGCTAGTATATAATGGAATATGATCAGGTCTCCAAATGCCATTCATCATGTTCCTTCCATATATAAAAACCTTTATTGGGGTGTGGTTGGGATAGAAAAGCCTACAGCAATCTGGCTCAAAATACCTTTCCAGTCCTTTCTCCTTCCTTCCCTAAGAGAGCTGCTTCAGTCTATCCAGCTGCCTCCATTACACCTAGAGGAATTAATCCAATTCATTAGTGAGTATTCTATGAAGTGCCCTCTCCGTGATGTGCTACACACTGAGGGAGGTGCCAAAATGAGAGAGCCATAGGCGCTGCCTTCCAGGAAAGCACAGTCTGGTTGCCCAGCTAGCTAATACCAGACACACTGTGGTGAGTGCTGTAATGGAAACACAAAAAGCCACAGGGGAACAGGATTAGGATAGATGCCTTCTGCTGGCTAGATGTGGGACAGCCTCATTGAGGAGGTGTAATTTAACCAGGGACTTAAATGTGTGTCAGACTGGTTGATATCCTCTGAGATGCCTTTCCTCTACCCTCCCCCAACCAAATAAGATTATGTCTCCTCTAGAACTCTGATGTTACTAACTAACCCAATCTTATGACTCTCATTCTAAACTCCCTTGTATTGTATGGAGCTTTGTATTCATTTCATGTACTGGATTGTAAATTCCTAGAAGGCAATGTCCATAATCAATACTCCGATTTACCTACCATAATCAGTAGCATAGGACTAATAACAATAGTAACTGAAAATGTCATTTATGGGGGAAAACCCCTATTGATTGAGTTCTGAAGGTTCCATGACTTTTTAGTTAACCACTGATACACAGTAGTATGCCAACATGGAGAGCAAAACTCATCAAGTTTACAATTACTGAGCTAGACTGGACTATATCCAAGGTGTGAAGATTATTTTTGCCCCTTTTCATTCACTCAATAAATATGCAGTGAGAACCTACTATGTTGCAGGCATGTACAATACTGAATAAAACATAGACTATATAGTCTAGAAGTAACTCAAGCAGACCTTTTTGTCCTGTTCCCGCTATATCACAATATAACCCTGTCCTATAGGTCTTAATACTCCAAAGACAAGGAAACATGAACCCACCGACAAGAAATCAGGTTCCTTTTTTTCCTTTTTGTAACATTTCATTCTCTAAGTATGTTGTTTACTTGATCCTTTTCTTGGTCAACAGTTTCTTTACTCCTTCTCATTAAGAAGTAGATGTTTAAATAATCACCTTAATGGTTAAACTGCATGAGAAACATCTACCATTTGTTAAGCATCAACTACAGGCCAGTCCCCAGTATAAATACTGTACAGGTAGGACTTGAATGCTTACAACAATCCTGTAAGGTAGGTGTATATCTTCGTAATTTTACTACTGAGGGAACTGAGGCTCAGAGAGGTTAAATAATGAGACAGATTTCCCCCAGATAATGAGCATTGGAGCCAGTCTTTGAAACAGGTTCAAGATATAATAGATTTTGAGCAAATATTGGTTCATTTGATTGGCTGTTACTGTTCTGATTGCAAGGTCTTTATATATTTAAAATTCCAATGTAAGAGGCTGGTAGTCTGGTTACTATCAAGCCCAGGCAGGTGTCTTTATGTTCCAATAGCAATTATACAAATGCTTTATGCTTAATAGAAGCAAAACTATTGTTTTATACACTATAATTCACTTTTCTTAAACATTTTTACAGGAATAAATAATTGACAATTCATCTAACATAGGAAAATTTAGAACCTCAGTTAAAGTTACAGTTTCTGTCAGATGCTCAATTTCAAACATCCAAGTAAATATTACAATGTCAAGTCATCTCAAGAAAATAAAATAATCTGATTATATAGACTTATGAAAGCTGACTCATAACATTCATAACTCATGAAAATATCCAAAATCACATTTCAAGCATTAGCTTCGGTGTTGTCTAACTACACTACTTCGATATGGAAAAATTCTGTATTATGGGCTAAAAATTTTGTAACCCAGCTGTTTCCAAACTTTAGTGTGTGCCATCAGTATCCTCTGTGAAACTGGTTAAAATTGGAAATTCCCAGCTGATTTGTTTGGAGCCCAAGAATATACATTTTAACAAGTACTCCATATGATTCTGGAACAGGAAGACTACACATATGTCACTTATAGAACTCCTCCTGAAAGTATTCTCTACTAATTCATCTCTTCCCAGTCTTCATTGTTGTCCTTCCCTAACCAGCCTTCCATATCAACATATGAGAAGTTGAATGCATATTACTTTTTAAGGGTTTTTTGCTACTTAGGTACAATTTATGTAGGTTAAAGTGCTCAGATCTTAATGAATTTATTTTTTAAAGATTTTATTTATTTATTTTTAAAGAGGGGGAAGGGTGGGAGAAACAGAGGAAGGGAAACATCAATGTGTGGTTGCCTCTCAAGTAGCCCTCACTGGGGACCTGGCCAGCAACCCAGGCATGTGCCCTGACTGGGAATCAAACTGGCGACCCTTTGGTTCACAGCCCGTGCTCAATCCACTGAGCTACACCAGCCAGGGCTAAAGTGCTCAGATCTTAAGCAGACAGTGATCAGTTTTGAAAAATGCATATACTCATATAACCCATATTCAAGATATAGGAAATTTTTATCACCACGGAAAGTTCCCTATTCCCCTTCCTAGTCAATATCCCTCTAGTGCCAGAAGCAACCGTTGAAATTATTTTAATTATCATAGGGTAGTTTTCCCTATTTTAGAATTTCCTATAAATGGAAACATTATCATATGTGCTTTTTCTTTGTGTCTGAGTTCTTTCATCCAGAATGTTTTTGAAGTTAACCCATAAGCCTGTGTCCATCAGTAAGTCATTACATTCTATTGCTGAGTAGTATTCCATTGCATGAATATGCCAGTTGTTTTCCTGTTCTCTTGTTGGGGAGACATCCAGACAGTTTGCAGGTTTGAGATACAATGAGTAAAGCTTCTATAAACAATCTTTATAAAAATTTTGTGGACCTAACATGTTAATTTTGGAGGGGAACAGACACCTAGCAGTGAAATTCTTGGGTCATAAGGTTGTATAAGTTTAATTTTTAAGCCACTGCTGAACAACTTCCCATCATTTTACACTCCACCAATGAGAATTCTGAGGGCTCCACATAATCCCCAACATTTGGGGTTGTCAGTTCTTTTCATTCTACTGATTCTGGTATGTTTATAGTAGCATTACATTTTGGGTTTAATTTGCATATGTCTGATGACTCATGATGTTAAGTAATTTTTCATGTGCTTAGGTAGCTATTTGTATGTCTTCTCTATTGAAGTATCTGTCCGAGCATTTCACCTATATTTTACTAGGTTTTTTGTCTTACTAGTGAGCTGTTCACCATAGCCTCTCCTTATCCTTTTAATGTTTGTAGCATCTTCAGTAATGTTCTCATTGTCATTTACTATTGTATATTAATATTTTGTATTTTTTTCTCTTTTTTATCTGTCTTGCCAGTGGTTTAAATGTTTATTAATCTTTTCAAAGAAAAGATAGACTATGTTTATCTGTTTTTTATGACATTGATTATCTTTTTCATTTTTATTATGTCCTTTCTCCTACTTTATTTGCAATTTAGTTAGTTCTTTTTCTAGTTTCTTAAAGTGGGAATGCAAATCATTCATTTTATAACTATGTTCTTTTTTATTTTATTTATTTTTAGTTGCTTTATTGTTGTTCAATTACAGTTGTCTGCATTTTCTCCCCTCGCTTACCCTCCACCCCATCCAAACCCACCTCCCCCCCTTGCTTCCACCCTCCCCGTTGGGGAGAAGGGTTTTCAGGAACAACTATAAAGTACACTATGTTCTTTTTGAGTAAAGGCATTTATAGTTATAAATTTCCCTGTAAGTGCCACTTTAGATTTATTTCATTTTTAACATATTGTACTTTAATTATCATTGAATTCAAAGTGTTTTTTAAATTCCCTTTTAGATTTATCTTCACTCATGACTTATTTAAGTGTATGGTATTTAACTTCCAAATTTGGGGGGGGTGGTCTATTTATATTCTTGATATTTGTTTTCAAATGTTATACTCAGATAACATATTCTGTTTGATTTGGCCCCTTAGAAATGTATTTAAACTTGTGTTATGGCTGAACTAATAATTGTCTACTTGAAGAATATTCCATGTACTCTTGAGAAGAATGTGTTTCCTGCTATGGGTTCATGTAGTGTTCTATAAATTTATATCAGGTCAAATTGATTAATAGTGTTCTTCAATTCTATATTCTAATATTTTGTCTAAATATTCTATCAATTCCTTAGACATGAATATTGAAACCTCAAACCATGATTATGGATTTATCTATATTGTTATTGCTATCAATTTTTGCTTCAAGTACCCAATATCTTTGTTAGTAGCCGCAAACACATATATGAATTTATATTCTTGATGAAGGACCATTTTGTAATTATAAAATTTCCTTTTTTATCTCTGGTAGTATTCATTACCACAAGGTCTGCCTTATCTGATAGTAGTATAGCCACACCATCTTTGTTGGGTTTAGTGTTTGCAATATATATATTTTCCATCCTTTGATGTTCATTTTGTGTCTTTATGTTTAAAGTACTTCTTGTAAATAGTATATAATTGAGTCTTTCTTTTTCTTCCAGTTTCCAAATTCTGCCTTTTATTTAAGGCTTTTAGACTATTTATGTTTATCAGAATTATCGATATTTGGGGGTTTACGTATTCCATTTTGGTACTTGATTTCTGTTTGTACAATCTTCTCTGTATCATTTGTATTATTTTTTAGCAGTTTCACAATATTACAATATGCATCTTTTTCTCTGCAACTTTCTTTTTTTTTTATCCACACCTGAGGATATGTTTGAGACACTGATGTGACAGGGAAACACCGATAGGTTTCCTCCTGTACGCGTCCCAACAGGGGATTGAACCCACAACCTAAGTATGTGCCCTGACTGGGAGTTGAACCCACAGCATTTTGGTGTATGGGACAATGCTCCAACTGAGCAACCAGGTCAGGGCCCTGCAACTTTCAATATATATTCTATTACTTACAAACAAAGTAAGAAATTTGCAGTATTATTCTTTTAATTATGCCACTCACAACCTTTGTGATTGTTTTCACATCTATTTTATTCTATATGTGCTATAAACCCCATTGTTATATTATTTTTACTCTAAACGGCAAATAGACTTTGGTGTGATTTCTATACATATAACATGCATATACTATATTTTTTAATAATGACCCTTTATTCAATAAAGGGTCAATAAATTTACTCCTTCTGGTGTTTTTTTATTTCTTCCTGTACAATTATATTTCTATATAGTATAATTTTACTTTGTTATAAAGACTTTTTTGAGCATTTCTTGTAGTACATATCTGCTGGATAAAAGTTCTTTAAGCTCCCCTGGCCGGTGTGGCTCAGTGGATTGAGTGCTGGCCTGTGAACCAAAAGGGTCGCCGGTTCAATTCCTAATCAGGACACATGCCTGGGTTGTAGGCCAGGTCCCTAGTAGGGGGCGCCTGAGAGGCAACCACACATTAATGTTTCTCTCCCTCTCTTTCTCCCTCCCTTTCCCTCTGTCTAAAAATAAAATAAATAATATTCTTTAAAAAACTTTGTCTTACACTCAGGGCTGCTATTTCCTTGTCTATAAAATAAGAGATCCATGTACATACGCTCTTTAAATTTAATCAATGCACTACTAATCAGTAAGACAGCGACCATGGGAGTTTATCACAAAGCCATGGAGTTATTTGTCCATTATATTCTGTTGCTCCATCATATTGAAAAGCCATGAAGTACAGGAAGACTGAAGCCCTAGAGCACGCTCTCCATGTGGCAGAGTGGTAAAGACCATGGGCTCTGCAACTAAAAACAGGTGTGAATCTTGATTCCACAGCATGTTAGATGTGTGACCTTAGTATGCCAATTAACCTCTCTGTTTCTGAGCTTCCTCAGCTCTGAGATGAAAATAATTACAGTACTGACCTCCTGGGGTAATTGTGAGAATTTACTGGGTTAATGTTTGTAAAGAGCTCCGCATGTACTTGGCATATAGTACATACACAATAAACTGTGGAACTTCCTGTCTACTGTAAAGTAATCGAAGTGACTGATATTTAGTGGAGACCTCCAATGGTCTCCTATCTCCTGAGCAAAACCTGGCCTGGGCTGTCTGGAATAAAAAATAATTAATAGCAAATACCGTATGTGCCAAACAGTGGTCCTTTGCATGTGCAAAGCTGGTCCTTCGGATGTATTTATTTAAGCCTGCTGATGAGGTGCGCACTATTATTATCCCTAATTTTTGGATGAAACATTTGGAAATTAAGCAACTTTCCAAAGTGGCAGCTAGTATATATCATAGGCAGTATTGGACCTCAAATAGTCTGGTCCAAGTCCCTGTTTTTGACACTGTGCTTTGCTGCCATAATAGACTGTGTTTAAGTGCCACACTCATTACAAACCTTTTCTCTAATCCTTAGGTAACACTGCAAGGTAGATATTGTGTTTCTCTCAATTTTTACAGATGTGGAAAGTGAGGTTCATAAAGACTAAGGAACTCTCCCAACATTAGAGGGCTATGGAATGTTAGCATCTGTCTCTACACCCTGTGTCCTGTCCGTCTATTCTACCTACATTTCCTCTTAGCAAAAAGAAGATTCACATTTAGTTTTGTTTTGTTCTTAACTCAGAGGCATTCTAGTGGGAGTGGAAGGCAAATTTTACTCAGCATCAAATTTCTGGAAATATTGAATAACTACAACACCAACATTCTCTCTGGGAAATAGTCACAGCACTCCCATTAGTGAGGCACAGGAACAGAACAGCCTTCAGTGAAGGCCCCCTGGTGCTAATCCAGGCCTCAGAGGCATGGGAGAGATCTGCAGATCTCTCCAGCAAGAAGATTTTCTCTTATATAAAGGGAAAGAGTTACTGAAGCACATAAAGAAAGCTTTCATATGAAATTCAAATTTGTTCAACCTTCCTGAGAATTACTCTTAAGTGAACAAAATAACATTCTGACTAAAGCCCATAATCACATCTCTTTTTACATGATGAAATAAAATGAGGTGCTTGGAAGAAATAAATGCAAAACAAATTTGTCCTATTTAATTGTATAGGAAAACAGTTCTTCTAGATCTATCCTAGAATTCATAAGACGTCAAGGAGGCCAATACATTTTTTTGTGATCCGCTAAGAAAATATACCTAGTAAAATGTAAAATGAAGCTAATAATGAATATTTCTTTGTCCTTAGATTCTTGGAAGTTTGGCCCACCAAACATATCCCGAAACGTACTACAGTGAACAACAAAGGGTTGTAAAAATATATAAGTTCTGTGATTTTTATGCTTTTCCCATTGGATATTATTATACTTTCATACAACTCATTATTTCAATTTTGTGTAAAAAAATGTCTCCCAAATTCAACAAGGTATTAAGACCTAACATGAAACAGAAGAAAGACAGGAAAACTTACATTTTAAATATAACACTGACTTTTACTTGCCCAATATTTTAATATCATAATATCCCTTCCAAAGTTATATTTAGTAAAATATGTGAATTCATACTCTGCTGAGGATCCTTATAGCAACATATTTATATTAAATAAAAGTGTTTTAAGACTCATAATCCAGTATGCAATGGCTTATTTGCTTATACTCCACTCTAAACTGATACAATTTTTACAGTTTTCCTGTTCTGGGTCTGTGGGCTATAACTCCAGGTTCTCCAAAGTTTCAGAATGGAGTCAGTCTCTCATCTAGCATTTAAATGTGAGTAGACAGAGAAAAGAGTTTTCCCTTTTCCCATTCCTAAATACTCTATTCCTGTAGTCATAGCCCCTAGACCCTTCAAAGACCTTTCACTGAAAATTTAACATAGCCCTTGCCAGGTGGTTCAGTTGGTTAGAGCATTGTGCCGATACACCAAGGTTGAGGGTTCAATCCCCCAAGAATCAACCAATGAATGAATAAATAAGTGAAACAACAAATCAGTGTATCTCTCTCTCTCTTTCTGTCTCCCTTCCTTCATTTTCTCTAAAATTAATAAATAAAAATTAAAAAAAGAAAATTTATCATAAATAAACTTTGACCTCCAAGTTGAAGTCTGGGTTTAACCAGGCCATATGTACAATTATTGCTTAATCAAGTATGCAGATAATTTTGGAGTATTATGTGGTTGGTGGACATTTTACTAACATTTTATTGAGTGCTATTACTTCTGCAATAGTGGTACTCAAGCCCAAGCCTAAGATGTGGTGGTAAACAAAACTGAGACAGTATAAATTAGAATGTCTCCACACTTCTGGTCTTTACAATGAGTAGGAGACAGTGGTCCTTTGCCACTGGAGGAGGGGAAGGAAAGCTGAGAGAGACAACACCCTTCACTCAACCCTAGGAGCACAGTGCAGTGAGGGCAGGGATAATAATAAAGGGAAACCCCACAGGCACTCAAAACTTTGAGTGTACTGAGTACCTTCTGTTGGTTCCTTACTGCTGTGATGGGCAAGACATAAAAGAGAGAACACCCTCTCCTGCCAAGGTTCCAGTAACAGAGCCTGCTGAAATATGAGGTTAAGGAAGGAGAAGAGAGATAACTCCCCAGCTACTCAGCTTGAAAGCCCTGCTAAAGAGAAGTTGTGATCTTGCTCTTAAATAGGGTGAAACCTACAGTGAATTGAACTGTAACAAAGCAACAACAAAGCTAAGATCCAGATCAATCTAACAGTAGATTGATCCCAAACCAATGTCCTAGTAGAAGAAAAGGTATTCCCATGTTTGGACAGTGATGTAATTTACCTCAATTTCTGTTATTTTACACATAGTGACTTGTATTCAAACAGAAATTACATAAACAAACAAAACAACAGACTTTAAAAAAGGAAAAAAAATAAGATACATTCTCAAGATGTAAAGCATCTATATAACCAGACCCAGAGATGGCCTAGATGAATGAATGGATATAGAATTTTGGCATCAGCATGGAAACTATAGAGAAATATGGAAAAGTTAGAAATGAGATGTGGAGTACCAGAAATAATGAATTTGTTTTAAGGCATTATCGGTTGACTGGATATTGCAGACAATGGAATTTGTGACTTGGAAATGTGGGAATAGAAAGTATCTTAAAAAAAGAAATAAATAAAAATTAAAAAACTGTAACAGAGTATCTAATATCTGTGGGACAATTGCAAACCATCTGACATGAATAATTGGAGTCCCTGGAGGAGAAGAAAGAGAGAAAAGAGCAGAAAAAATATCTGAGGGGATAATTGCTAATGATTTTTCAAAATTTGTTAAAGACAACATCTGAAACATCCAAGAAACTCATAAAATACAAAATAGGATTAATGAAACAAACAACACCCAGCTAGGTATATCACAGTCAAAGTACTAAAAAACAAACATAAAGAGACAATCTTGAAAGCACTCAGAGAAAACAGAAATACTTCATACAGTGCAACAATGATAAGAATAATATATAAACTTCTCATCAGAAACAATGAGGGACAGAAGACAATGGAATACCATTTCATCTGCTGAAAGAAAAGTAAAAGTTGTCAAACCTGAATTACATATTCAGGAAAAATTATTCTTCAAAGATGAAAGTGAAATAAACAAATTTGCAGGAAAGCAAAGCTTAAAGAAATTTTTTAATTTTTTTATTTATTTATTTTTAGAGAGAGGGGAAGGGAG
>PVJI01020147.1:0-29572 GCA_004026765.1 Micronycteris hirsuta | reverse complement strand
TGTATGTGTATATATACCGATATGCTCATATATATAATGGAATATTCTTCAACCATGAAGATTTGCAAATGAAATCCTGCCATTTGCAACAATGTGGACTAGAGGGTTTTATGCTAAGTCAGGTGGAAAGACAGATACTGTATGATCTCGCTTATAGATGGAATCAAACAAAAACAGAAAACTCATAGAAAAAGAGATCAGATCTGTGGTTACCGGAAGTGAGGGGGAGGAGGATTGGGGGAAAAACCCACAATATTTTCCTCACCACAAAGACCTCTCATCATTGCTTTTTTTATAGTAGCCACACCTACTTTCCCCCAGGCCACATCCTCCTTAATCCCTGGCACCCACTAATCTGTTCTCCATTATTGCAATTTTTGTGGAATGTTGTATGGAATAGACTCATACAGGCTGGAACCTTTCAGAAGGGTCTTTTCTTCCTCCCAGTAATTCTCCAGAGACTCGCCGGGGTTGGTGTGTGCGGAGGTGTGTGAGTTGCTGTACGGTGTCCCACCACATGGGTGTGCCTCAGTGTGCTTCCCCGTTCAGCCCCCAGAAGGCTCCCGCCTGGTGTCCAGTTAGGAGCATTTGTAAGTAAAGCCGCGGTCGGTGTCCGTGCACTGCGTCTTGGTGTGAACCTGAATTTTCATTTCTCTGGGATAAGTGCCCAAGTGCAACTGATGGTTCGCGTGGTAGTTACATGGTTAGGCTTTTTTTCTTCGTTTTACGAAATTGTCAGACTGCTTTTCATAGTGCCTGGACCACGTCACATCCCATAAACAACGTCCGAGTGATCCAGCTTCTCCGTGTTTGGCGGGGTGGCTCTTTCTTTATTTTAACCATTCTGATAGGCGAGCAGAGATATCTCCCTGTGGTTTTCATTTGCGTTTCCCTGGTGCCTAATGATCTCTTCCTGGTGCTTATCTGCCCTCCATCGATTTTCTTCAGCTAAATGCCCGTTTCCTAATTGGATTGTTTGTTTGTTTTACTGCTGCGGTTTGAGAGTCCTTTCTATAGTCTGGATACTACCCCTTGTCAAACATGTAGTTTGCAGGCTTGTCTGTTCATCTTTCAACAGGGCCTTTTCCAGAGCAAAGCTTTTTCATTTCGATGAGGTCCACATTTATCAGGTTTTTTTCTCTCTTATGGATCAGACTTTCAGTCTAAGTTTTTGCCTGCTGCGATCTCGTAGAGTTTCTCCCATATTTTTTCCTAGAAGTTTCATAGTTGTATCCTGTTCATTTAAGTTCGTGACCCACTCGGAGTTCATTGAAGTCTGAGACCTAAAGGGCCGCGGTTCCCTTGCTTGCCTGTGATGTCCAGCCGCTCCAGCACCGTTTGTTGAAAAGACTGTCTTTCCTCCACAGAACCCCGTTGGCACTTTTGCCCGAAACCGGGAGGGCCTGTCCATGAAGACCTGTTTCTGGGCCCTCCCTCTGTCCTGTGTCATGGATCCGTGTGTCTGCCCCTCTGCCAGCACCACGCAGTCTGGGTCACCATAGCTGTGTAACAGGTTTTACAATTGAGCAGATGGCTTCTGTCTATTTTATTCTATTTTCAAAATTGTTTTACCCATTCTAGTTCCTTTGACGTTTTATATAGATTTTATTTTTTTTAATCCTCACCCAAGGATATGTTGTTTTCTAATTGATTTTAAAGATAAAGGAAGGGAGGGAGGGAGAGAGAGAAAAACATCAATCTGTTGCCTCTTATACGTGCCCCGCCCAGGGACTGAACCTGCAGCCGAGGTGTGTGCCCTGAATGGGCATGGAACCTGCAACATTTTGGTGTACGGATGATGCTCCAAACAACTGAGCCACCTGGCTAGGGCTATCTAGATTCTAGAACAATCTTATCTGTAGCTGCAAAAAAACCTCGTGGGATTTTTATCAGAATTACATTAAATCTGTATGTCAATTTTGGGAGAAGGGACGTCTTTACTGTATCGCATCTTCCCCTCCATACACGCAGTTTGGTTCTCCATTTATCTAGATATTCTTTGATTTCTGTCCTCGGCATTCATAGTTAACAGCGGTTTTCTCTGATCTGCTGTGAGGACTGTGTGCCCTTGGGCGTGTTCCGTGGTTTCTCAGATCTTCAGTTCCCTTCCTGTAAAGTGGGTCTAAGGGTCCTGCCTGGAAGTGGCCTGGAAAAGGGCGAAGAAGACAGCACAGGAGAGGCGTCCGTCCGGCTGTAGGAGTTCGATGACTTGTTTCCCTCTGACTGACGCTCTTATCTAGTCTTTTCTTCTTCCCAACGCTCGATCCGCTGCTGCCCACGTCCACGTCCCTTCGCTGTTCCCTCATTCTCAGCCCCTTGTTCTGGTTCTCTTCACTTCAGTCTTCTCCGATCTCACTGGCCTTTTGTCTGTGATCGATTCTCCCCGGATATTTGTCTCATTCTGGCTTACCGGGCAACCGGGGGCTCTTCTCCTGGTTTTTCTTAAACTTGGAGTTTGACTCGAGCACTGGTTGTGCTGAGCTCACACCCAGATCGGCAGCACTAGCAGGTTACTCACCCGGTCTTGTGCCTCAGCTTCTTTACCTATAAAACGGGGAAAACGAACCTATCTCATATCTTTTCCGAAACAGTGAAATGAATTAATAGGCGTAAAGCGTTTAAAGTGCAGTCTGGTGTATGATGAGCCCCCGAGAGATTTCAGCTACAATCATTAGAATCGTTATCTATTATTCCCTGGTCCCTGGGCCTTTCTCACCATCTCGCACCTTCTATCACCTCCCACCGTTTTCACTTGCATGTAAGTAGATTCACATTCACAGCATCTTGCTGTCCTGATACTGCCTTGTCTGCACTGCTCCCATCACTTCTTCCCTTATCATCATCAATAAACTGGCACCTGCCCAGGAAAGTTGTCCCTTGGGCGGTAGAGAGGAAATAAGTGGTTTGTCATTTTGATTTAATTACTAATCTCCTTTATTATGCAGAATGCATACTCGCAGTGCCGGTTTATCGTGAAGAGAATGTAGTGTCACTGTGCCGCTCACTTTCAAAGAGACGGCAGGCTTAAAAGGAAAAGTACTGGATAAACAGGTACAAACCTGGGGAAAATATGAAATGAATTAATTTGGTTTTCATGCCCTTTTGTTTGGAATTTTGCATCCATCTTCTCTGGGGACTCAGGAGAGCGCATCCGGATCGTGGCCAGGGAGCCCGGGCTTAGGATGAGTCAATGGAATGACCCCAAGAGTGCCCCCCAGCCACTGCCAAGGAGGGAAATGAAATATTTCATCTCAAGCAAGGGAGAGCCAAACAAGTTGAGAATCTTAGTTGCAAGCTGACAGCCCGTTCCATGGGTGCATTACTCAGCCATTAGCTACGTATGAAATGTTAAATTGCTTGAAAAGTACTCACATGTGATTAAGCCTTCCAAGTCAATATTTCATACCTTGAATTAGGCCTATTTTGGCCTTTTAAAAATTGCTAAATAGCCCTGGTCAAGTGGCTCAGTTGGTTAGATCGTCATCCCATACACCAAAAGGCTATAGGTTCAATTCCCAGTCAAGGCACATGCCTAGGTTGCAGATTGTATTCCCAGTTAGGGCGCATGTGGGAGGCAACCAATCAATGTCTTTCCCTCTCTCTCTCTGTCTCAAATCAATTAAAAAAAAAAAAAACATATTCTCAGTTAAGGATTTAAAAAATGCTGACTATATCTGGACTCATTTAGATATACTCAAATGGATCTTTTATGCCACCAAAATTATTTTTTTTCTCTATATTATTTTCCCCACAAACCAATGCCAGATCTGACTGTTCCCATTTCAGACAAGAATTCTGTCTTCCTTTAAAAACCCTTAAGTGAAACACCATTTAATCCACCTCTTTTTTCCTTTTTATCTTTTTTTGTGAACTCTCAGTATTTTTGTTTATTTAATGACAAAGTAAGCAAGGGACTCATCCCCAGCACTTCTAGTAGGGCACGCGTTTCTTTCCAGATACCATAAAATAATGCACAAGGTTTTACTACTTCCCTCGAAGTGTGGTGCAGAGTCCTCTGAGGATGCAATTTAATGGGCTCTCACGTATCTTCCCCTTGCCTGGGCTGCCGCACCCCAGAGGCCCCAGGCTCACCTGCTGGTGGCCCCTGGGGCGCCGCCTGGCCCCCTTCCCTGCACAGCTGGAAGTCAGGGCCACCGGTCAGACTCAGTGTTAAACCTCTCAGGGTTTGCATTACACACCCCTTCACACTCAGTGTTTCTGTGTCCACAGGGTCATTCCCTGGGGGGTTAGCCCACACTCATGTGCCTAGGCAACCACACTATCCAGCTGTAAAGTGGAACAGATCTTGTAGGAGTCTGAGAGTCTGAAAGGACCCCGCAGAGATGCCAACTGCCATTATCATTCCATAGTAATTCCATGTAATAACAACACTGGTATTATTTCGTACCTCGTACCTGCTCGTAACCTGTGGCAATTCAGGTAAGGGGTCAAGTGCATTCTACTGGGGTTTGGCAGGGTAGGATCTTCCTGGTAAAATGGCAGATACTAATATTATGATTCCGTGGCTATTTCCATTTCTTATATAGGATAGAGACCTATGGAGAAATGTGTCATTCAGGGCCAGGAGAGTCAGGACTGTAATTCGGGATTGTAGCACAGTTTCGTGCCCTGAGCTCTGATGGCATCACATGGGAGAGTGGGGGAGTGGGAGAGCGTGGGTTCTGTGGTCAGGCCAGTGTTGTTGAGCGTGGACCAGCTCCCTCCCTGCCCTGAGCCTCCGTGTCCACATCTGTACAGTGGGCACAACGTGCTCCCAGCAACCGCGATGAGGGAGTGACAACGTAGGTAAAGCAGCCGGTGCAGAGTAGCACACACGGAAATGTCACTCCTGCTGATTTTCTACAAAGAAAACCAAGTCATTGCAGCCCACTGCAGGAACTACACCGAACACATGTTTAGAACAGAAGCAGGCAGAGTGCAGAGGGCACCGGGAAAGTGGCACAGATGGGTGTCTCTGAGTCAGAGCAGGACGGCTGGACCATCCGAGGAGCAAGCTAAGTCCCGCAGCAACATCCTCACCCTGACTTCGCTGTGAACGAGAATCCCCACCCCCACGCTGAGGACCAGAGGCCACCCCAGAGGCGTCTGAGGAGGGCAGACTGAGGTCCCAGGGACGGTCACTCTGAGCATCAGGGCCCCTGTCCCCTGCCTCTCCCGGCAGCTGCCTTACAGAGGCCTTAGCAGCTCAGCAGTCAGGAACACGGTGTGCAGGGACTGTGGTGATGAAGTGTCCCTCTGAAGCAGCCTGTTCCTCCATCCACATTGTGTGGCTCCACGTGTCCCTGAAAGCCCCTCACCCTGCTCCTGGCACACATAGGCATGCCACACGTCTGCATTCCAGAGAGAGCAGTACCTACGTTCACCGTGGCTCTGGCGGACCTGGACAGAACCCCCTTCTCAGGGACCCGGCTGGGAGCAGAGCCAACAGGAGCTCACAGTCCCCGGGCTCTCGGGCGCCCGTGGCAGTGAGGAGCATCCTAGGCATGAAGGCCAGCCCATGTGGTCTTACCTCCGCTCCCCTCGCCCAGCTCCACAGGCCTGCCTTTCCAGGATGCCCCGACGGCTGGTCCTCAGCATGCCTGACATCTGACCCACCCTCCTCTAGAGACGGAGCTCCCGCCACCTTCTCTGAAGTATGGCCAGTCCGAAATCTCCCCCTGTGAGAACCACTTGCACCAGCAGCGAAACGGAGGACCGTATGCTCACCCAGCACCGCTCTCGGCAGCGTGTTTGCAAGAGGTGCGGTTGCAGGAGAGAAGGCAGCCGGGCAGAAGATGTACCTTAAGAAGGGGGGGCAGTCATAGTATGGCGGTCATGGCAGCCACCTGGGGGACAGAATGGACCGAGACGGGGGAGAGGGAACAAGGCTGTGGACATAGAGCCGGGGCTGGTTAGGACCACGGCAACCAGGGTGGCGGGAATGAGGGAGCAGCCCTTTGTCCCCTCTCTCTGCCACTGCACGGGCCCCAGCTCGGCCCTCTGGCTCCCTTGGTGCTGAGCGCCGACAGGTGGTGTTCGTGGCAGACTCATTAGTGCAGCGGGAAAGCCGGGTGGAGAATTTATTGACATTCCCTCCACTCTTAACACCACGCTCAGCATAATTCAAAGTACAGCCCCACACGCGCATGTGAGGAAAGGCCTCTCGGACTCAGGGGCCCAGAAGTGTAAATTGGCAGCTGTCAGACTGAGTCTGACTCACAGATGTATTATTTTAGTCTAGCTCGCTGTTTCAAAAACTGATAAATGAGTTGTCAACATCTTAAAAAAATGGGATTTCAAGTTTAAAAGCCTTTGTTTCTAGCCTTTCTGGAAAAGGAAAGTGGCAGATTTTCCAGCACCACATTCTTGCATGGTGAGGGCTTCCACACCGAGAGCTGAGTAGCAGTGGTCCCTTGACAATTGCATGTGTGTTTGGCTTACCCCAGTCCCCACCACTCCCTATTGTGCCCCACAACCCAGAGCAAATTTTGTTGCATTTACCATGCGTTCATATCATTGCTTTTCTTAAAATGAAGGGAATGATACCTTCTAAAATCTTTTTCTCTATTCAAAATATGAAAATGAAAGTCTGAGAAGAGCTTATGTTTTAATTAAAAATAGGAAAAAGTGTGTCCTCTGGTCAGTCAACATCTGCAGTGTGTCTGGGTGGAAAGAAGCGGCAGCTCCGTTCTCTGACCTCACTCGTCTGCCTTTGCAGGCACAGAGTTTGGTACCAAGCTCAGGGGTCCTGGTTACAGCACACCCACCCTGCTTGGCTAAATTACTCAGGAGTGACAGGGTCTTCACCCCCACTCCTGACAGGCAGACACACCTTCCTAATACGGGGCCATATTGTTCAGAGACACTTCTGAGAATTAATGGGACACTCGGCAGTTATTCCAGAACAACATATGTTAGCTGGGACATGTGGACACCCTGTTTCCTTGATGCAGCTAGGGACCTGTGGGGGCAAATATTGCTGTTGTTGGAAGAAGTCTGGGGGCAGCTATAAGCATGACGGGGGGCTTCTAGCTCTGGAGGAAGGCAGGAGGGTGGGCAGGGATGCAGCCCCAGTAGGAGGGTGGGGGGAGGTCCCAGTTCCGAGGCACAGCCTGGGCGCCATGGGCACAGAGCAGGAAATCATACATTGGTCTCCTGGCACGGACCACCATGTGTCATCAGCTGTCCCCCGGGCCATGTGTTCTGGGACCTGAGCCCCACTGAGGCTCGGAACCACGGGTGACCTGGTCAGACCTCGGGGGTCAAGGAAAAGCTACCTCCAGGACAGCGGTGGCTGCCTTTGGAGTCAGATATCCTGGTCATGCCACTTAAAACCTGAGTGGCCTTGCGGGAATTACTAAATCCCTCCACCTTGGTGATCTGCAAATGAGGCTGCTGAGGCAGACTTAATAGATTTGCGTACATAGTAAATGAGCCGGTGCCTAAAAGGCACCCAGACTCGGGATGGCACGTAGAGGCCCTTTCACATGTGAGCTGCTAGTATAGTCTTGTCCGCTCCCCGGCTCCTCATGTCAAGAAGGCTCGCCTCCCCCGCCTCCACCAAAGGCCTGCCCAACTCTTCCTCACCACCCCGGCCCAGCAGAAAGCAGAGCCGCTCCTCCGCCTGTCTGTCACGCCATCGCTGCCTGCGTGTTACCGGCCATAACGTGGGCTCCTGGAAGGCAGGAGACGGAGCCGCGGTCCTTAGTCCAGCTTGCTGGTTAGAATCGCCTGTGGTCAGGGGCCCCGGCCTGCCCGGGGGCCGGCTCCCAGCTGATTAACACGGAGCACCCCGGGCGGCGCCTGGGCGGACGACCAGAGGCATCCACATCGCCAGGAGCTCCTTGAAAACGTGCAAACTCAGGCGTTGGCACAAGAAATGTCCAAACCTCTAGAGAAGTTACCACTAGTTTATTTGGGCCCAACTGATGACAATTGCTGCGAAACAAAATCTCAGCGGGCTGAAAAGAAATGCTCCAGAGGAGGGCAGTTTTGTGGCTCGTTTCTGACGTCAGAATCAAAGGAGAAGATGTAGGGAGGGGCACATGGAATCCACGGGTGGCAGATGAAGGGGGCGGAAGAAAGCTCAGTGGGGAAATCTCCGGGACTGCATAAAAAGGCAAAATAGAGGAACACATGCTTCTTTCACATTGTGGGGTACAGGATGGTTCAGAATTAACATTTACAGCACACAGAGGTGGCATGGGGGGACACGGTAGCCACCAGGTTCTGTGGTCTCGTGCCCTGAGGGGTCTGGGAAAGGAGATTTCTCTGACATGTCAAAGGTCTGTTATCTTAGATGCACGAAGACATTAGACAGGCTCACTTCAGGTAAAGATTGATCTTTTTAAAAAATTCTCTTGGCGTGACATTGGTTAATAAAGCTATGTAGGCTTCAGGGGTACAGTTCTATAATTCATCATCTGTGTACTGCATGGTGTGTTTGCCACCCCAGGTCCCCCTCCATCACCATTTATCCCCCCTTACCCGCCTACCTCCCAGACAGGAGCACGCAATCACCATGATCTTGTCTGTCTGTGAGGTTTTTACTTTTTTGCTTAATTTCTTCCCCTTTTTCACCCAGCCCCCCAACATCCCTCCTCTCTGACAGCTGACATCCTGCCCTCCATCTGTGAGCCTGTTTCTATTTGCAGTTTGTTTGTTCGATTCCTCATATGACCGAGATCATGTGGTGTTTGTCTTTCTCTGACCAGCCTATTTTGTTTAGCATAATATTCTCCAGGTCCCTCCATGCTGTCACAAAGAGTAGGCGTTCCTTTTTTACGGCTGCATAGTATTCCATTGTGTAAATGCACCGCCGCTTTTTTATCCACTCATCTACTGGAAGGCATCTGCTCTTTGTCAAGGAAGCTGCAGGCCTAGGATGCGACTGCCTGCCCCGATCTGCTCTTGTTGAGGAATTTTTATGTCCAGCCCATCCTGTGCGTCCTCCCAGCTGGTAAGGCCCCCCACACAAGCCTCCCTGAGGTTTAGGATGTGGTATCTTTCTCGCCGGCACAGGGAACCCCGGACCTACTGGACCAGAATCTGCATTTGACAAGAAGCCAAGGAAGGCTGGTGAGATGCTTCCACCCCCTCCCACCCCAGCACGGGCGCTGTGCCAACTGGCAGAGGCTGCTCAGTGGGGGCTCCACAGACGGGCTGCCTGAGCCTGCGGGTCTCGGTTTCCGGTGGGTTCCACACTGTGTCTCCTGTGCTGTCACCAGGACATGTTTTGAACCCAAAAGTAAAACCAGAAGACATCCAGGAATTAAAGATAGACACCCACCTAAGTTGGTAAAATCCCTGATGGGTTTTTAAAGATTCATCACTACTAAACTCTTCTCCATTAAACCTCAGAATGCACTAGAAAGAAGGGCCGTGGCTGTTGTTTTAAGGGTGGTCATGTTGCAGCCCAGAAACCAGGCCTGGCCCCGGGGGAGAAGAAAGCCCATCATTGTGGCTTGGACACGCAGGCTCCGGGTGGCTGCAGCCGCTGGCTGACCCCTCCTTGGCTAAGAGGGGCTCAGACACTGGCTTCCGGGCTTGGTCCCCTGGGTCCGCTCACTGGCACCGCTGGCCCTTCTCAGCCCTGGGTCTGCCCGGGGCTCAGGGCCAGGAAGGGGACAGGGATGGGAGGGAGCGTTGTGCCTGTGCTTCCTCCTCCAGCTGGCTATGGCTGTCTGGGGACCAGAGGCAGAGAAGCAGCTAGAGCTGCTCTTTCCAACCCAGGGGTACATCTGTGGCGCAACAGCCTCCTGAGAGAAGTGGGTCATGGAAAGCCAGGCTCATCACTCGGCGCCCGGGGACCCTTGATCCCACATTCCAGGCCACACTGATCTGGGCACCCCAGTGTTGCCTCCCTCAGGGATCCCTGTCCCCTGCAGCGTTCGGAGCTCCTGGTTCCCACCACGTTCAGGGGACCCCTGGTCCCCACCTCTGCACTTGGGGAACCCTAGTCCCAGAACCATCGGTCACCTCCCCCGCTTCTCTTCCCTACACTGCTGCTGTGGAAGGGGGCCCATGGGGACCCAGGAAGCTCAGAGCAGAGGAGAGGGCATCTGCAGGTCCCATGGGGAGGAGGCAGCTCAGAAGCAGGAGAAACTCCCTTCACTTGAGCACCAGAACTGGCTCCCTCAGTATGGAAGAGCCAAATGGGAAGTTCTTAGTTTTTCCGGCCCAGCTTCTTGGGGAAATGGAGGAAGGAGGATCCCAAAGAGACGGAGCACGGAGACCTCTCTCAGAGCAGCAGCATTAGGGACAGTGCTTCTCTGGGCAGCCACCTCGGGTCTGGAGCTGCTGTGTTTGGAGCTCAGTTCTAAGGCTTTAGCCAGGTGACTTTGGGCAAGTTGTTAAAGCTCCGTCCGAGGTTCCCCATTTGTGAAATGAAGACAGTCCCTCCCTCCTAGGGGCGAATGACATGAAGCCACAGAAGCATGATGCTGGCAGAGGCACTGGGGGCCTGGTGGCTCTCCTCCCTCGTCCCTGAATTGCCTGAGGCACTGGGGTGGCCTGTCCTCCCCTCTCCCACCCCTACCGCCAGATAGAAAAGAAGAACAGCCAGCACCTCAGAGAGCTTCCACAAGCCAGGCCCTGTACTTAACACCTTTCGTTTGATCTTCACAGGGGCCCTCTGGGGTTGGTGCCATTGTCATCCCCTTTCACAGGTAAAGTAACCGAGTCTTGGAGAAGTCACTCCCCCAAGAGTCCCGGGCTCAGGGTAGAGCAGGGGCCTAGGCGGTCTGATGCAAGCCCACTTGCCTGACTATCACCTGCTTCGCCCTTCTAGACTGTGTTAGTATTTTATTTCATAACAAATAACCACCGACTTCATTTAATGGCTTAAAACAATGCCCATTTATGAGCTCACAGTTCTGTGGGTCTGCAGTCCGGGCACGACAGACCTTGCTCTGTGCTCAGGATGTCACCAGGCTACACTCTGGGGCCGGCCAGTGCCTTCTCCTCTGGAACTCGGGGCCTCTTCCAAGCTCCTGTGGTTGGTGCAGAATTCTTTGGGACTTGCAGGGCAGAGGTCCCTGTGTCCTTGCTGCTGTCATCTCTTAAAGGTCACCTGTACCACTTGCTCCATGGCCCTCCTCCATCTCTAAAGCCAGAAGAGGAGGATTTCCCTTTCTTAAAGTCGCCTGTGCCATAACAATCCAATGATGCAAGTGAGTGTCCAAGTCTGGAGGAGTATCTTGTGAGCATCTGTGAATTCAGCCTTCCTACACCTAGTACGTTCTCTGTTGGTAACACCCCTACTACTCCCGGCTGACTCAGAGGACGTCTGGGGGCACTGTTAAGAGTGTTTTCATGTTTGAACACCCAGTGCAGCCCTGTGGGTTCATACAGAACAGTGTACAGATATCTCAGTGGGCGATGTGAGTACATCCTTCTGCATTCCTCTCACTCCAGCCTCATCCCAGACCCCCAGTCTCGGGGAATGCAGGCTCGGACCCAGCCTATATAAGAGAGAAAGGAGGAGATGGTTAAGGATGTCTGCTATTTCCATCTCCACAGCAGGGAAACTGAGTCTGAGACAGGACTCCCCACGCAGTGCTCTCTCCAGGAAGCCCTGCTTGCACCCATGTGCAGCTCCCATCCAGCAGCTGGGACCAAGACTCTTGACTTTCCTGAGCTCCCCCATGGCATAGCGGAGGCAGGGTGGGGACTCTCAACACAGAAGTCCACTGAAATGGATGTGACATTTGTCGGTGTATCATTGAAAACACAATTTCCTTTGATTTTGCCTTTTTTGGTTCCTTCTCCATGTGTGTTTTTATATCAAAGAGACTGCACCACTCTGTTGGACTCTAAGCTCCGTCTTTCCCGGGAGCTTTCATCATGTCTCCGGGCAGCTTCCCACTCAGGGACACCGGAAGGCTTAGAGACGAAGAGCATCGAGGGGCTGGGGCAGGGTCGGCAGGGTTTGCTCCGGTTGGTGCCTTCCCCGGGCCCTGCAGAGAGTGGCTGTGGTACCAGCCTCCCCACCTCCCCCACCACAGGCAGTTCACACAGGCCCCAGGGGGTTCCCGGGGTGGTGAGAGAATAAAAACCGCGGGGCTGGATCCTCATCGACCTTCTTCACTATTTCATCTCCAGCTCTTAGCACAGGAGATGGGCTCCCGTAGATCCTCAGCTAATGCTTGCTGAATAGATGCATAAATTAATAGAATGGATCTTGAAAATCTTACAGAAGAATCTCCCTTGTTCCTGTGCGGCCTTTTCTCTCGATGGGCCCACAGCACTGGAGGTTAAGATTTCTCAAATGGGCATTTCACTTGCTCTTTGAAGAGATCGGGGTTGTAGGGGCTCCAAGCCTTTCAGCCTCAAGCCTTCCCTGCAAATTACACAGTGTGTGTGTGTGGGAGGAGGGGGGGGTACCTACACTTGACCTAGACGCTTAGGCCTCTTTCTTCATCTTTAAAATGGAGTTAATGGAATATTGCATTAAATTTCAATTCAAGGAGAGTTGATGAATATATACGTTTGTAGTCAGATATTCTTTCCCTGGGCCCCCATAACCCCCCCACGGCTGGACAGGCAGAAAAATAGCATTCGTACTTTATAGCAGTAAACTGAGGCAAAGATATGACCGTGTCTCTGGATCACAGAGCCAGTTCACTGGAAGCTGAGTGGGAATCCAGATCTGGGCTGAGCGAGGAATTGCTTCTGCAGACAATTCCGGCCCACGTGGAGAATGCATCCCAGCACCAGACTGGAAGTAAACCTCTTTTTCCTGTCCTCTGGATGCCAGAGCTCTCCGACCTGGGCTGACGTGTCCTAGAAAACCTTGTCCTGTTTGCGGGACTGCACGAGGCCCTCTCCTACAAGAATATACGGAAGCGTGTTTAAAAATACAGAAGGAAACAGTGCAGAAAATCAGCAGAAAGCTGTTTGCCGAAAGAGCCCAGGGCAGGAGAACGAGCTATCCCAGGTTCCCTGGCCAAGGACCGGCTCCTGATCCTGAGCTGCTCTGCCTGACCTGGGGCCAGGGAGTCCCGGCAGCCCTCCCTGCAGCTCCCACCTGCGTCCCGACAGCTGAGGTCCCCGGGGCACACAGGGCTTGGGATTCGCAGCTTGTCTCACTGTTTCTGGGCATCTCCTGTTACGTTGTCAGTGAAAGGCAGAGCAAAATCGTGCCTGCGATCTTGCAAAGCCACCCCGAGTGCGTCCCGCGTTTATCTTTGTAACTGTCATGGCAGAGCAGGGAGCCAGTGGCCCTGTGCAGACGGGAACTGTCTCGGGTGATGTCCGAGACAAACAGTCCCCATGTGGTGCAGTAAAGGTTGTCTTGGAATTGCTGCAGGTAGTGAAAAAAGCTCTGCTGGCCTCCTCAGACTCTCCCTATGGGTGAACGCTCCCTCGTGCAGTCTGTTCTTTGAGGTTGGTTTTATTTTTAAATTCCACTTATAAGTTCACAGCCTTTTGAAAGTCTTGGAGCATTAATAACTTTCCCACCTCAATTTTTGGAGGACGAGGGATTACTGCAACAGAAATTTTGATGGTGGGTCTACACAGCCATTGGTCATGTTAGCAAGTGCACACACGGCCACGGGCTCCCCGCTCAGATGGGAAGTGACCATGTGGTGAATCAAGCACCTGCTGCCTTTTCCCCTCTGTCTGCGGCTAAGATCTCAGGTAACAGGAAGGGGAGAGGGGGGCAAAAAGGAAAGAGCACAGGTTTGGGCCTGATGAGCAGGAATCCAAATATTAGCTCTGCCACTTACTTGTTGGGTGGCCCAGGTGTCATGTAACCTCTTGGGGGTGTTTTCTCATTCATTTATCTATTTATTCAAGAAGCACTTTTTGAGTACATAGAATATGCCAGGCTGTGATCAAAACAGACACAACTGTGCCCTTGTGGGCCTTATATTCTAACCCAAGGAAAGAGACTGTTAGAAATAAACATGATGCATAAGCAAACCAGATAGTCTTTCTATGATGGAGATGATAACATCTTACTCCGGTGGGTGGCTGTGGTGGATACAAAAGTGACAGTCCACATAGAATATGTGCCATGTGGACGGTGATAAAGAGAGGAAACATCAATGTGTGGTTGCCTCTTGGGTTCCCCCTACTGGGGACTTAGCCCACAACCCAGGGATGTGCCCAGACTGGGAATTGAACCAGCGACCCTTATAGTTTGCAGGCTGGCACTCAACCCACTGAGCCACAGCAGCCACGGCTCTTTCACTACTTTAAACGCATGGTCTACTGTGCACTAGCTGAGAGGCTTCTGAGAGCCCAGAGGCGGGAATGATCTTGAAGTCTTGCGTTTCTGGGAATGAGAACAGCCCACTTCACTGACAACGTATCTTTTAATTCAGGTGCCCCAGCTATGGCTGGCGATTCTCGGAATGCTATGAACCAGAATATGGAAATTGGAGTCGCTCCCAGGGACCCCAGGAAGATCCCCAAACAGGCCCGCGATGACCTCCCCATTGCCACAGACCGCACCCGCCTGCTGGCGGAAGGCAAGAAGCCCCGCCAGCGCTACATGGAGAAGAGCGGCAAGTGCAACGTGCACCACGGCAACGTGCAGGAGACCTACCGGTACCTGAGCGACCTCTTCACCACACTGGTGGACCTCAAGTGGCGCTTCAACCTGCTGGTCTTCACCATGGTCTACACTATCACGTGGCTGTCCTTCGGCTTCCTCTGGTGGCTCATTGCGTACATCCGGGGTGACCTGGACCACGTTGGGGACAAAGAGTGGATCCCTTGTGTGGAAAACCTCAGTGGCTTCGTGTCCGCCTTCCTGTTCTCCATCGAGACTGAGACCACCATCGGGTACGGCTTCCGCGTCATCACAGAGAAGTGTCCGGAAGGGATTGTCCTCCTCATGGTCCAGGCCATCCTGGGCTCCATCGTCAACGCCTTCATGGTGGGGTGCATGTTTGTGAAGATCAGTCAGCCGAAGAAGAGGGCGGAAACCCTCATGTTCTCCAACCACGCGGTCATCTCCATGCGGGACGAGAAGCTCTGCCTGATGTTCCGCGTGGGGGACCTCAGGAACTCCCACATTGTGGAGGCCTCCATCCGCGCCAAGCTCATCAAGTCCCGGCAGACCAAGGAAGGGGAGTTCATCCCCCTGAACCAGATCGACATCAACGTGGGCTTCGACACGGGGGACGACCGCCTCTTCCTGGTGTCGCCCCTCATCATCTCCCATGAGATCAATGAGAAGAGCCCTTTCTGGGAGATGTCCCGGGCCCAGCTGCATCAAGAGGAGTTCGAAATCGTGGTCATTCTAGAAGGCATGGTGGAGGCCACAGGTAAGACACTTCACCTTCCTCAGCCCCTGGGGATCCCAGGAGATGGGAGTTAAACAAAGGAACCTGGTTTCTGACTTGGCGTCTTCATTTGCTGTGAGTTGCTTCACGAGCAGAGGAGAGCGAGCGGCATTTCCCACACTCGAGGACCCCCAAGTGCCAGAATCCGCTTTTTGAAGAGACACTTGTGCCCCAGACTGTGGGAGGGGCTCTCTGGCTCACTGCCCCCACCATCCCCAGCAGTCTGCCCCCCTCCCAGTTTCCGGCTCAGTGAGCACTGGGTGTGCAGAAAACCGTACCCACACCCAGGTATGCCCACACTGTGCCCTCCCACAGCCAGCCTGGCCCCTCCCTGCTCAGCTCTGGACTCTGACAGGCGCTGGCCGCTGAGTGTCCACCACCCTCAGTCATGGCGGAGCCCCCAGGCCTGAGGAGTCCGAGTCCCCTCCCCTCCACTGGCTGGACCTCCTGGGGTGAGGAGCCTCCACCAAACTCTGCACCCGGCTTCTTATTCCCACTCTTCCTCTTGTCCCTTCTCTCCCCGCCCCCCCACCCCCCCACTGAGTAGACTGAACACTTGTAGAAAAATTGTTCTCATTTTTGCCACAGCACCGCAGGACCAGCTTCGATCCCATTTCACAGGCAAGGCATCTGCACGGGCAGCTCTTGCAGACAGGAAGTGGTCACAGCCAGGCCTTTCCCTTACAAATGCAGAGCCTCGGTCCCCCACACCACGCTGCCCCCCAGATGTTAGGCACTGGTCACACAGGAGGCCGAGGAGACTCCCTGCCTTTCAGAAAGCTGGGTGCTGGGTGGGAGAGCCCAAGGGTGGCAGCCACAGACCCTCTCCCATTTGCAGCCAGTGGGACCTGGCTGGGGAGCAAACGGGCTCCAGGGGCTGGCGCGGCCAGGCCTTGGCCACTGGCCGGGCCCGACGGAGCCTGGCCAGGCAACATGTGGTGGCAGCTGTGGGAGCCCCTGGGGCTGAGGACAGTGGGGATGGTTGGGCGCCCAGAGGTCACGCTCCCTTGATGCGGGGCTCAGGGTCAGAACGAACACAGGCCGAGTTTCTGGAGGAGGAGCTCAACTCCAAGGCCACAAACGAGGGGTCAGATCAGACATGTGGCGACAAGTAGGAAGGCACTCTGCAGCCACCCTCACTGCCGCCTGACGCCAGGGGGTGTGGGCTTTGCGCCTGCCCAGCCAGCTTCCTTCCTCTCCTCACCTTCAAAGCCAGTGGCCTGCAGTCGACTTGCCCTCTCTGGCTGACACGTCCCCACTGGTGACCTGGGTCACCCTTGCTGCTGTCCTTGGGACTGCAGGGAGACCAAGGGGATAAAGAGAGGAGGCCACCCCCACCCCACGTCCGTTCTGATCTCAGTGACTTGAGTGGTTTGAGCACCACACGGGCTGTGGGTTCAGGCCCAGGTCCGACCAGCACAGCTCGGCCAGACCTGCCTTGTGAGTTGTCGGAAAACTGAGGGTAATAACCTCACAGGGTGGATGGGGGTTGCACGTGTAAGTGAAATAACATCTAAAGCACGGTGCCCGGCACCTCGGTGGGCCTCGTCCTTCCAAGTGCATCGGAAGACTGCTGAGGGCACAGGTGGGGTCTCCAGCTGCTGGGCCCCCACAGGCCGCCCAGGGAGGGAGACAGAGAAGGGTGGGAAGAGCCCCCGTGGGGCCCTGTCCGGCCGTCTGTCTTAAAGCCCACGACCTGCAGACCTCTGACCTGGCTGCTTCTCAGCTGATCGTACTTGGTATTCAGCTCAGCCCTGCAGCTCTGCTGACGTTGGGGGTTGGGCAATGAGGGGACTAAACAGCAGGGCCTGACTCAGGCAGCCCCTACCTCCACCCCCAGAGCAGAGGGCTGGCTAGAGCCAGAGCCCACAGTGCCTGGGGTGCCCTGGGGTTGCCGGGCGTGGGGCACGCAGTGGTTGGGTTGGAAGCAGCCTTTGACCTGACAGGTGTGAATGAGACACCCCTCCAAAGAAAGGCCGAAGCTGGAGCGGCTTCTCCTTCAGTTCCCAAGGAGCCCTTGGGCACACCTTCCTTGACCAGAGATTAAATATCAGAAAGCTATTTTCTTGCTACCCTAAGCAGAGGCTTCCTCATCCATAAACAAAGCTGCCCTCCCTCTCTGGAGAGAAAGCAACACCTAAAAATAACACAGGCATGCCAGGGCTGAGTGGATGGGGAGCAGAGGCATTGGGGCATGCCCAAATCAAGGAGCAAGCTGTGTGTGTGTGTGTGTGTGTGTGTGTGAGAGAGAGAGAGAGAGAGAGAGAGAGAGGTGGGGAGGGAAAGGAAGGGAAGAGGGAAAACCTTCTGCCCGTATGTGTCTACCCAAAGCAATCCCCATGTGTTCTAAATGCCTATCACCTTCTCTGTGCTCACTCACTCTGAATTTATCTTTGTTCAAACTCTTTTCCTGACTCTTGTCTCAGTCTTTTGAACCTTAATGCTGTTTTTAGGAACCATGTCTGTAGTTCTAGCTATTTCAGAATTATCCACTCCAGTCTCTAGGAACCTATGCCAGAATTTTGCATTTGATTTCTTATTTTCTGCCTCCACCACACCTTCAGCTCCTTCAGGACAAGGACTGCTTCTTATTTAGCCTTATATTTCCATCATGCTTAGCACAAAGTAGATGTTCAGCAAATGCTTGATGAAGGATCAGATGTTTGGATGGGTGGATGAGTGGATGGGTAGATGGCTGATGGATGAATTGATGATGGGTGGGGATGGATGGATGGATGGATGGATGGATAATCAGATGCTTGGATGGATGGACAGCTGTGACCGGTCCTCATACATGTGCCTTTGCTCCCCCAGGCATGACTTGCCAAGCGCGAAGCTCCTACATGGACACAGAGGTGCTCTGGGGCCACCGGTTCACACCAGTCCTCACCTTGGAAAAAGGCTTCTATGAGGTGGACTACAACACCTTCCATGACACCTATGAGACCAACACTCCCAGCTGCTGTGCCAAGGAGCTGGCAGAGATGAAGCGGGAAGGCCGGCTCTTCCAGTACCCCCCCAGCAGCCCCCTGCTGGGAAGCGTCGCTAAACCAGAGCTGGAGGCAGAGGCTGAACAGGATGGAGAGGACGAGCCCAAGGGGCTGAATGGGTCCCAGGAGACCAGGGGCTTGGTGTAAGGCCTGTGCTCTCCCCACATCCTCCCTTCTCTGGCTTCTGCGAGCTCTGATGCTGCAGAGCCAGGGGTCAGGGAGGGGTGAGCCAGCTGAGTGTGGCATTTGGGGGCCCAGGAGCCATCAGGGCTCTGTGGGAAGAACCATCTATCCAGTCCCCAGACCTCCCAGCTCAGGGCTTCTCCAGACGGGTGGCCTGTTGCCTGGGCCCCCGCGGCAACCCTGCCTCCTCCCTCCCAGCCCCTGTCAGCGCTGGCTAAGGGCCAAGCCAGGATGGGTCTCCCTGCAATGCAAGGGACAGGGTGGCCTCTGTCCTCACACACCTGCCCTTATCAGCTGGCCCCGAATCGCCTCCCCGCCCGGGTCTCATGGACCAGCTGGCGGGGGCTGACACATAGAGAGGACAGTCATCCCCTTCTCCTTGTTCCTACCAGCCTAAGGCTCGTCATGGATTCAAGGAGGAGAGATTCTGCCCTCCCGGAGACTCAAACGCTCATCCTAGACCGAGCTCGTGGACCTCCTGTGTTAGGCTCAAGCCAAGCCGTGCGGGCACTGCTTTCACACCGAGACCAAGGGTGCCACCCTGGGGGCTGCAGAGGACAAGGCCCTGGCGATCTCTCTCATTGTCTGTGAAAGCTGTGTGCTTGTCCTCTGCTGGGCTCTACCTGTCGAACGCAGCCTCCTGGGCACCTGACCTCCTTAGAGTGGCTCCCGGAAGGTGGCCTGGGCCACAGAGCACCTCCGAGCCCGTGCAGGGCACAGGCCATCCTAGTCACGCGTGCCCTGCACCTCCCACTAAAGGGAGAACCCAGAAGCTGGTTCTTTTTTCTACCTTCAGCCCAAGAATCTCCAAGTGCTTCTAACCTTCACTGTGACTTTCTTTCAAAATCCCAGAGAGCCGGTGGCGGATCCAGGGAGAGAGAGGGCTGTTTCAGAGGACAAGTTGTGCCAGGCAGGGTGGAGAGAGGGAGGGAAAATGGAGAGAAAGGGAAGTGACTAGAATTGTAACATAAGCAGCAGCACCAGTTGGTGCTGAGGTATCTGAGGTTAGGACTCGGCACATCTTTGTTAACCAGCGAATTAGGGGGCGGGGAGCCCAAAGGAGAAGTGACCATGGCGGCAGCATCGCCTTCAAGTCCAGGCCACCTTCTCAGCTGGACTGACTCTCAGCTGGTCCCAGCAGCCCCTGGGCCAGGGGTCTGGGAAGGAGGCACGTCTGGGAGAGCAGGGACGATACCCAGGGAGGGGGAGGGGAGGGCTGCCTGCCCCATCCTGCAAACACGGAGGAGAGGAATCATGGGAGAAGAAGGAGTGGTGAACAGGTAGAGAGGAGAGACCAGAGGAGGGCCCTAAAACTGACAGCTTCAGAGGGCTTTGCTTTTCCAGCATAGAGGGCACCGAAGGAGGATGGACAGATGGACAGACCAACAGTACAGATTGTCCTGTCAACAGACGGAGCATGTCTGGTGTATGCTGAGGCACACAGACTTGTGATTAGCTGACCTAGACCTGGAGAGAGATTTCAAATGTTCCCCGGTCACAGAATTGTGGAGGCCTGACCCAGAATTTGTTTTTTTAATTCTTACCCAAGGACGTGACTGATTTTAGAAAGAGGGAAAGGGAGAGAGAGAGAGAGAAAGGGAGAGAAACTTCGATCGGTTGTCTCTCACCGCACGCACCCCAACTGGGGACAAAACCTGCAACCCAGACTTGTGCCTGACTGGGAATTGAACCCATGACCTTCTGGTTTACAGGACAATGCTCCAACCAGCAGAGCCACAGGGGCCAGGCTCACCTACAATTTTCACAGCTCTCGCCTGGCCTTTGAACACAGAAGCATTCTACTGCGCCCAGTGTAAAGCACCTTCCCCGGCAGTAAGAGCAAAGCTGCCGGGAGGGGGAGAGTTAAGGCAGAGCAAAGAGACTTGCGTTTGGATCTCAGGCCCTGGCCCCTCGGTCCGGGGCCTCTAGGTCCTGGGGCAGGCGAGGGGGGAGGTGGCAGCCGCCACCCTCAGGGCAGTGTGATCCCTGTGCTTGAGCACACAGGCTGGATCTTGAGAGGTGGGCACAGGGAAGCAGTGAGCAAGCAGGGGTCTTCTCCAGAGGCACAGCTCTGAGTCAGGGCTCCGGGCACCCATCCGGGGTGAAGCAGGTCGTGCCAGGGGCTGCAACCCTGCCCTCAGCGGGAAAGAGAAGCAGGCAGCCCGCAGCCCCCCACTGGGAACCGCCTGCAGTCAGGAGTCTGAGGCGGAGAGCCCGCTACTAAGATCGGAGGCCTTGGGGCGAGAGGAGCTGCAGCTGGAACTCTCGTGCCAGCGCTGACCCAGGCCCACCAGACCCAGGGCTTGCACAGCAGGACTGTTTCCTTGCCCCCAGCCAGATCAGCAGCCTGCCTTAGTGCCCCTCAGTGCCTGCAGGCTCCAGCCCTCAGTGAGGCCACTAAGCAAGGACAGGAGACCACAGGTGAAAGTGGCCTGGCAGCTAGACTGGGGCCCATTTCTCACCTGCCTCCGTTTGCGATTCAAAGCATCTCCAGCTGGCCAAACGAGATGCTTCCAGTTCTCTGTCTCTGCAGTGGCCTCCACGAATTCAAATCCCATCTCTCTGCCAACCACAGAAGCTGGAAAGGCCACAGAAGAGGAAGATGCAATGCAGCCCTACTCTAAAGCACCGACAGACCTGAGCCCAGGTGTACAGGGATTAGTCATGTACTAATCCAAGTGTGCACTTTAGCTGCTTTCTCTTGTGGAAACACAGAAGCGAGACTGCCATTCATATGCCTAGAAAACCCTCCTTCATGGCTGGTTGATCCAGCAAAAACTTGAAAAGTTCTTCAGATCGTTTTGTGGAAGTTCTGCATACACATGGACTTACTAAGTGCAGTCTGATGACGGCCAGAGCTTCAGCGAGTCACTTCAACAACACTGCGCCTGCACACCAGTCCCTGTGGGTCAGAGCCCCGAGCTGCGTGGCTCAGCGTCCACCTGTTACTTCTGACAGGCCACAGAGAGCTGAGCCAGGCTGCGAGGTGGGGCCACCAGGAGTTCCCAGAGGCCTCAACATCTCCCAGATCCCAGGTATCATGTCTGAGCTCAGACCCCTAAAGCATTGGGAGCTGACTCCTGCCTTAGCGTCCACGGCCTTCCTCTCTGAGAATAAACACACCCTGTTAGGGAAAGGCCCCAAGACCCAGAGGAAGGTAAGTTCCCCCTAGCTCTCCCCCCCATTCAATCTGGCAGCTGACAGATGTTGACACCTTTACCCAGAGGACCCTGTTCCCAGGCCAGGTAGAAAGGGCACTGCCCATGATTCAGACGCCACCCTGGCTGTGCCATCAGAGCCCACTTGTCATTTCATTCTCCTGCTTTGAGATCACAGCTGCAGCCACTGTCCTTGACGGAGGAGAAAGAGCCCGTGTGTGTCTGGGGAGAGCCCTCCCTGCCATGATCTGTAGCACCTGGGCACCTTCTTTGACATGACTCCCACGGCGTGCCTTCCAGCAGGTCTGCACCTGCGAGTTGGGAGCCATGGGAACGTGAATATTCCGTGTTGATGTTGCCCAAAGCAAAAACAGTTGGCCTGTTGTCTGTTAAGAACATGCTCCAAATACACCTCCGTGCGCACTCCATTTATGCAGCACTACTACGTGCCCAGCCGTGGGCAGGCACCTCACACCCTGGGTGGCTGCATTTAATTCCCAAAGCACTGCAGAGAAGCCCTTAGAACCCCTGGTTGCCAACGAGACAGCTGAAGTTCAGGGAGGTTAATTAGTTTGCTCAAGGCCACACAGATAATGACAGGTGCCAAGCGCCTCCCAAACAAACACAGATGGGCCATCAGCCCACTTAACCCCCACGTCCAGCCGAAGCGCATCTCTCCAGCTCAGGCAGCAGGAGTAAGGACGCCCCGCCCCTTCAGATCGCAGGGTCGTGGGCGTGCTGTGCTGTGGAGCATCAGCTCCCATCCGCCGGCAGGTTCCCCCGTGGCAAGACAACTGGGAACGCCTTCTCTGACTCCTAGAGAATGAATGGCTGTGACGAGGGACTTGATGGAGACTTTCACGCTGCTTCAGGAAGAAGCCAGTTCTGCTCAGCTTGGTTTTTGCCAACGGCACCTCCTTAAACTGCCATGTCCCATCTTTCTCCCTGTGGAGGGTTTGTCGATCTTCTTATTAAAAGAACACCACCGCACTGCTAAAAATTCATCCAATAAAGTGGGTTTGATCCTACCAGACGCTTCTTTCTCATCTAAATAGGTGACCATGGCCTTCCCAGTGAAGTTCATTGCCAATTGAAGCAAACTTGGCCTTCTTATTTGCATCCAGTCTAAAAACTTCGTAGCAATGTCTAGACCCGTGTTGGGGTGATCACGTGGGCAAAGGTGGGGAGGAGGAAACTGAACGAGGAGGCAGGACCGGGAGTCGGGGCTCAGTGGGCAAAGTGTGGGCCGGGGAGCCAGAAACGCAGAGAACATAAGCAATGTGGATTCTCAGGTTAGCTCATTCACTCCATCCCCCCAAACAATTTCCACACATCCTTCAATGTTAAATGTTCACATCCGCATTACGTAAGCAATCAAATAACTAAAAATTCTCACTTTAGGGAGCCCTAGGACCTGCATTCCGCGTTCGTGGTGTTAATTAGCAAAATGGCCAGTGTGACCGCACATGCAGAGGATGTAGAGGAAGCTGTGACGTTCCATATCGGCAAAGGACGCCGGGATGGTGCAAGGCCAAAGGTCTCTGTTGAAAATGCCATTAGTAGTAGGGGGTTTCCGATTGTCTTCTCTTCTGCTCCAATTGACCCAATGGGAATCGAACAGTTCAGATTCACGAAAGAGGTTAACTGAAGCTCTCTCCCTTAAATAATTCTGAAAGGGTAAAATGGCTCGCCAGGGCTTGGGCTGAGACCGAGAGGCAGTATTTTAAGTTGTGAAGGGCAGACGGCACTGGCGTGCATGGGAGGTCTCCCTTGTCGGCCCAGGATACCCAGGCACGTCTTTCTTAGACAGTTTGGGCTGCTGTACAAACATCCCATGGACTGGGCTCCTTCAACAGCGAACATTTGTTTCTCACACTTCTGGAGGCTGGGAAGTCCAAGATCAAGGTACCAGCAGGCGATCCAGTGCCCAGGAGGGCCTGCTTCCTGGTTCACAGGTGACTGTCTTATCACCGTGTCCTCACATGATGGAAGGGGTTGGCGGGGGGATGTAGGAACTCTTTTATTTTTATTTTTTTATTTATTGATTAGAGAGAGAGGAGGAGGGAGGAAGAGAAAGAGAAAGAAAAACCTCAGTTTGCTGTTCCCCTTACTTACGCACTCGTTGGTTTCTTCTTGCGTGCGCCCTGACTGCAGACGGAACTCACAACCTTGGTGTATTGGGATGCTGCTCTGACCAACTGTCATGATCCCATTCAGGAGGGCTCCACCCCCGGGACCTTCTTGGTAAGGGCCCCACTCCCTATTACCATCACATGAGGGGTTAGTGTTTCAATTGGCGGGGGGAGGGGGGGCACACACATCCAACCTATAGCAAGGCATAAGCAGATTAGTGCCTGTGACCCAGGCCAAAGCAGGTGCAGGGCCGCTAAGTCAGCACTTGGCAAAAGGACCTGGTAATACTGAGGGCAAAGCTGCCTTTATGGTGGTCGTGTAAAATAAAAACGTTTGCGAAGGCCAGGAGGCTCTGGGAATGGCTGGCTGCTTGCCTGTGGGGTGGGGGGTGGGGTGGGGGGGTTGGCTCTCGGTGTGGATTGCAGTTCAAAGACTGTTCGGTATCAGAAAGGAGACACCAAGTCAGAGGGCAGGAGGGGGTGCTCTCCAAGGTCACGTTTGCGGGTCAAGCCTGGGTGGCAGTTTGGGGAAGGAGAACCAGACACGCATTCCTGATGAAAAGCAAAAACCTGAGCACTGCCCTCCGCAAACCCACTGTGGCCCCAAGGGTCCAGACTGCTTGTGCCGGGCAGGGGACCGGCCGGAGACACGCTCCCCGGATGTCCCTACGCACCCTGCATGGTGCCGGCCATGCAGCATGTGGATGGCAAGTAAAAGCCTAGGAAGGAGCTTCAGAAACAGAAATGTGGCTGACTTGTCCCTCTAAGGGACTATTCACTGTCACTCAGAGTTGCTGCTCCAGTGCCCTGGCCACCCTCCGCTGAGGCTACCTCGCAGAGAAGGCATTAAGGGGAAGGTGAGAGCCTCAGGGCATGCAGCCTTGCACTTCCTTCTCCTGCCCGGTGGCAAAAGCCCATGTGGGGGCACTGAGGGCAAGCGGGGCGAGGCTGCTGGTGGTCAGGAAGGAGGTGATAGGCACAGGCATTCGCGGTCCCTTTGTGTGCACACGCTAAAGGTCATTGTCACGTTCCAAATTGCCTCTTAGATAAACACACTCACGGGGGGAGAACGCAGTCAACCCTGTGTCATGCCAGCCTTCACAGCAGTGACTCTTCTCTCTGAACCCGAAAAAGGGACCGGCCACCATCACTCAGGAATTCACCACCATCTGTTCTTCTCCGCAAGGAAGAGGCCAGGCAGCTGGGCCTGGTCCGCGGAGCAGATGGGTGGGAGGGGAAGTGTTTGCTGAACCTGACCGCACCCCGATGGGCAGAAATGTGGCCGCCACCTCCCCGCTGTTCCCACTCAGGGACGGCCACGGTGGGGCCCTCACCCCCTTGCTCTTTACGAGAAGCACTGGACTGGAGCTCTGCTCAATGGACAGGCCTGTCTTCAGGGGGCCTCACAGTCCGTTCATGTAAAAGAAGAACATCCTGTTACATGAAAGGATGGAGCTGTTGCTCTTTCTTGTCTCCCAGAATCTCAGTGGGACCACAGCAGCAGAAGAACCTGGCCGTAAGTCCAACAGCTGCCCATCCCGATCACTGTCCCCAGGCCACGGGACCTTTGTCAGGCGTCCAAACAGCCAGCTGGTTATGTCAGGAAGCAGGGCCAACTCTGCACTCTGCTTTCTCCTTGCCTCAGGTTTCCCACACGTGCCTCCATTCAACAAATATGACCGAGCACCTCCCGTGTGCCAGGAGCAGGGACAGGCGTCTCGGATTCAGCCTGGATCTAGACAGATATTTGCCCTGCCACCCCACCCCTTGGGGGAATTTACCGGCTGCTGGGGAGTGAGGAGCCACAGAAAAGTGCACAAACAGACGAGAGGATTGGCATTTGCAGTGAGGGTTATGCGGGAATGAGGTCGAGAACAGCGGGGTCCACCTCAGGAAGGACCTGGGACTGTCTCTCCAAGGAGGTGCCCCAGAGCAGAGGTATTAAATAAGAGCAGGAATGAGCTAATAGGCGAAGTGGGGGAGTGACTGATTCTGGGCAGAGGGAATGGCATGAATGTGAATGTGCTGGGGGGAAGGAGGGGGAAGGACAGGCCAGGGAGGCTGCAGCACAACACGGGGGACGGGAGCAGAGGGGCAGGCCCTGCTGGACGGGACGGTGCAGCTGTGAGTGTGGACGTTGCTCCGAGCGCAGTGGCAGGGTTTTACCAGAGGGGCGACTACGCTGAGCAGGTGTGGGCTTGGACACACGGCCCCTTCATTCCCCAGGGCTCCCAGGTGATCAGCCACATGGTGGGGACACTTTCTGAGCTGCTCAGTCTGGCTGTACCCAACCTCAGCCTCCAAGACCGCAAAGCCACAGCTCGTTCTAAATACCTCTTTATGAACACTTCCAAGTTGTGCCCTCAGGAGTATTTCTGAGCCACTCTGAACAAATTCATTTTAAGTATTATCGCACATCTTATGTGTCAGATGCTGAGCAGATTGTGTGAAGTCCCTTGTAAGTGCCACAAACCACACCCCAGGTCTGCCAGCAGCATTTTCCACCTGTGCCTGGCAACCACCTCACTCAGCCTCCTCCTCTGGTTGCCCTGCTGCCCTGGGGCTATGCAACAATACCCAGAAAGCCTTCCTGATGCACGCAGCACTGACCTTGGCAGCTCACTCAGCACGCGTTTTAGATTCAGCGGCTTACCAAAAAGGTAGCAGGCTCTTTCCACTGCAGCACTTCCAGGCAGCATCTGCAAGAGAAGATGAGTCTCTTTTGAGAGCCTTTACAGTTTCCACTTGAAAGAGGAAATTTCATTCTGTGAGGAACTGTTCCTGTGTATGATATGTACATAACGTCTGGGAAACTGGGATTGGCTGGGTGACACCTGAGGAGTCCGGCTCTGTTCCCCTTCCTAATCTCTTTTCCACGTGTGCATCATGGAGCCCCCAGGTGGCCCACACTCCACCCCCCTCCCCTGCCCACCACCCATGGCTCAATGCCTCAAACTCACTGACGTTTCCTTCTAAACCTCCTTCAAGAATAGCAGCCCCCAGTCAGTTTAAACTCAGTATTCCTCCTCCGTATATGAAATAGGTTGTATTTTAAAAATAAGATGATCACCCTGGCTGGTGTAGCTCAGTGAATTGAGCGCGGACTGTGAACCAAAGGCTTGTCAGTTCGATTCCCAGTCAGGGCACATGCCTGGGTTGCAAGCCACGTCCCCTGTGGGGGCCACATGAGAGGCAACCACACACTGATGTTTCTCTCCCTCTCTTTCTCCCTCCCTTCTGTCTAAAAATAGATAGATAAAGTCTTAAAAATAAAAATAAGATGACCAATCAATGCTTTTCAGGATGGAGGAGCTCAGAGAGTGGGACTTGGTTGTGTCCAGAAGTCCTTCCGGGCCACCCTCCTAACCACTCACTCACTCACTCAGCCAACATTGATGAGTACCTTCTGTGTTCTGAGCATCCTGCCAGGAGCCCAGGAAACAGACTTGAATAGGGGATGGCCCCTGCTCTTTGGGAGTCCAGAGCCAGGCCAGATTGCTCTGACTGGCCTCACTGACCAATGATCTCAATGGCATCTAGACATAGACAAATGCCTGTGCTGTTGGGTCCTCGAGGAAATACCCAGGTGAAAATACATGACTACATTTGTGCAAAATTATTCAAAGAAAGGATTCAGAACTCAGGTTTTGTCTATAAAATCAATGATTTGTCACCAAATAAGTATTAATGATTTATACATTTAAAATGTGCCATTAAAAGACAGTTGTGGACTTCCGGCCAAGATGGAGGCATAGGTAGACACACTGTGCCTCCTTGCACAACCAAAATAGGGACAAAAACAATTTAAAAACAAACAAACAAAAAAAAAAACAAACTAAACTGATGGAAAATCGAACTGTATGGAAGTCTGACAACCAAGGAGTTAAAGAAGACACGTTCATCCAGACCTTTGGTGGGGTGGAGCAGGGCAGAGAGGACTCTCAGCAAGTCAGCGGTTTGTGGAGCAGGGCAGGCAACGCTGCAGCTGTCCAGGGAGACAATGGCTGGTGGACCCGGACCCAGTGGGGCCGAGATACGTGGAGCGGGCGATCCCGCATTCACATGCAGATAAACTGGGAGGAAAAGCTGGGGATCGGAGCAGACCACAAAGCTCAGGGCCCTATCTCGGGGAAATAAAGCCTCAAACCACCGATTGAAAACACCTGTGGGGTTGAGGCGGCAGCAGGAGGAACTCCCAGCCTCACAGGAGAGTTCGTTGGAGAGACCCACAGGGTCCTAGAACGTACACAAGCCCAGCCACCCGGGAATCAGCACAGAAGGTCCCAATTTGCTTGTGGGTAGTGAGGGAAGTGACTGAAAGCTGGAGCAGATGCCATTGTGCCCTCTCAGTCCCCTCTCCAACATACAGCGTCACAACGCAGCACAGTGGGTTGCACCGCCCTGGTGAGTACCTAAGGCTCTGCCCCTTATATGTAACAGGCACGCCGAGAAAAAAAAAAATGGCCCAAATGAAAGAGCAGATCAAAACTCCAGGAAAAATACAACTAAGCCACAAAGAGATAGCCAGCCTATCAGATGCACAGTTCAAAACACTGGTAATAAAGATGCTCGTAGGATTGGTTGGATTTGGTTGCAAATTAGGTGAAAAAAGAAGGCTACGCTAAGTGAAATAAGGGGAAATGTACAGGAAACCAATAGTGATGGGAAGGAAACTGGGACTCAAATCAATGGTGTGGACCAGAAGGAAGAAAGAAGCATTCAACCAGAAAAGAATGAAGAAACAGGAATTCAAAAAAATGAGGAGAGGCTTAGGAACCTCCAGGACATCTTTAAACGTTCCAACATCTGAATTATAGGGGTACCAGAAGGAGAAGAGGAAGAGCAACCAATTGAAAACTTATTTGAATGAAGCATGAAGGAGAACTTCCCCAATCTGGCAAAGGAAACAGACTTCCAGGAAGTCCAGGAAGCTCAGAGAGTCCCAAAGAAGTTGGACCCAAGGAAGCACACACCAAGGCACATCATAATTACATTACCCAAGTTTAAAGATGAGAGAAACTTAGAAGCAGCAAGAGAAAGAAGACAGTTACCTACAAAGGAGTTCCCATAAGACTGTCAGCTGATTTCTCAAAGGAGACCTTACAGGCAAGAAGGAGCTGGAAAGAAGTATACCAAGTCATGAAAGGCAAGAACCTACATCCAAGCAAAACTTTTATTTAGAATGGAAGACAGATAAAGTGCTTCCCAGATAAGGTCAAGTTCAAGGAGTTCATCATCATGAAGCCCTTATTATATGAAATGTTAAAGGGATTTATATAAGACACGGAGGATTATCAACAGGGAAGTGGGATGGGGAGAGAGGGGGAAAAGGTGCAGAGAATAAGAATCATAAATGGCGGTACAACATAGGGGAAGGTTAAGAATAGTACAGGAAATGTAGAAGCCAAAGAAGTTATATGTATGACCCACGGACAAGAACTAAAGGGAGGGGAATGTCGGGAGGGTATGCGGGGTAGAGGGGAATAAAGGGGGGGGGGAATGGGATAACTGTAATGGCATAATCAATAAAATATATATTAAAAAAAAAAGACAGTTGTAACTCCAGGCAAAACCTTTACCTGCTTCCCGCTCACCCCTCTCAGATCTTGTTCATGCTTCTCGCTCTAATCTACGGAGAACTGATCAACCAGCCACACTTAACCCTTAACTGTTGGCCATTTAGCATCTGTGATGAGTACAGAGTTCATAGTGTGCAGAGAACAAGTCTGATTATTGCGAGGATTTTTCTGAGCTTCTCTTGGCTAAACCACAGGCATGGGCTGGATCTGTGCATGCCTTTTTCTTGGGTTGCA
>PVJI01020146.1:0-29563 GCA_004026765.1 Micronycteris hirsuta | reverse complement strand
GAAAGAGAGGAAGACGTGACAACGGGGCATGGGGGAGGTGGCTCACAGCCATCTCTAGAGATAGACTAGTTGGGTTTGAATTCAAGCTCTATGCTTGCTATCTGTGCCATATTTCCTCCCTTTAAATCAGGTATATTCACAGTAACCACCTCATGGAGAAGCCATGGCGAGTACCGAAGCCCAGAGCCAGGTCACTGGGGACCCACAGCCAGTGGGAGTCCGTGGTGGTGGTGAACAGTGATAGTCACAGGGCTGTCGGATCGCAACTCCACGCGGGTTGTCCTTCAGGTACTCTTCACGTTTCCCACCTTGGCTCTCAGCCGTAGGAAGGACTAGACAGACTGCAGACCCCGTGCTCCTGCGAGTCTCACTTTCAACAGAGAAAGATGCAGTTTTACCCAACGCTTAGGAAAATCTTTCCCACTCCGTTATAATTCCCTGAAAAGCAATAACCTCTTTCTTTGGTTTTGAGTGTCTCTGGCAGGTTTTAGTGCTACCTACAGCGAGTGATCAATAAATATTTGTTGACAATCAGGAAGAAAGTGGATTATCGTAGGGGTTGTTTGAGTGCATGAAACAGAAACCTATGAAAGCCAGTTTAGTAAAACTGTAGACAATGGGGTGGGGGTTGACTGTGGAAGTGAGGTGGGGGGGCTGGACAGGGGAGAGCAACAGGGAAAAAGGTGGGACAACTGTACTTGAACAACAATAACAAATATATACAGAAATGCATACACCGTGGGTTTTATGCCCAGGTCCTGGAAAGATTTTAAGCAGCCATTGTTTCTCCACCTCTCTGACACAGTTTCTTTCTAAATTTCCACTTAGGTTTTTGATTTTCCTTTCTATCAGCCTCTTAGATTCCACCCTGCATAATGTTGTCTTGAATGTGGCTTTGGCGTCCTGGCACCAACTCCAGCTTGGAAGAGTTGCAGTTCAATGTGTAACATTCTTTGACTGGTTCAATCTCGATATTTTGATTCCATTCTCCTGAGAGACTGAATAAGCCTGACCCACCTCAGTCAGGTATTCATCTCTGGTTCAATGCACTGGGACAAGGAATGAGCTTCTGCAGTGTGAATGCTGCCCCTGACAGCTCCTCGGAAAGAAAACATGGGCAGGGTGGGTCTAGAACATGGGCGCACATAGTTCAGCTTTTTTTCTGATGATAACCATCAGAGGAATTTTCTAATTGAATACGATTGCAATTTGCTAAGTAACTTCCAGGATAGGTCTTGAGATTGATCCAACTTTAGATTCAGGTTATGAGAACTACCCTTGTGTGTGCCAAGTAAGTTCTCTCTTGCACTTTGTGAATTCAAGGCTGGCAGAAAAAGACCCTTCGTCAAGAACGTGACCTCAGATAGGCCCATTGTTCTTGAATGACTCAAATGCTACACTGTTGCTACTTCTGTCCCAAATGGACAATGAATGTGTGTTTTCCCTGCCACACAGCTCTTTTGCTATCTAAGGCCCCAAAACAAAGAGGCCAGGTAGGTCCCTGCAGCTGCCCTAATGTGCCGCTGTGTCATGGACCCCATTTTGCATCCAATTCCTTGGGTCTTATCTCAGTCTCTGGTGCCTCAGCTGCTCTCTGCAGCACATTAAGGACTTGCTGTCTCTATTAGCCACCAATAATGCACTAATACATTTGTTCTCCTAATACCTCGGACACTAATTTGGTGGAATTGGATAGTGACAGCACATTGATGTTGTTGAAGTTAATGACCCAGCAATTTACAAGATAAGTCACATTAGTAGTCAAATTGATTGTAATCATTGTTTCGCTGAGCAGAATCTGCATTAAGTACAGTATGTTGTGCTCTGTCCTTCACCACCCCATTAACGGAGAGGAAGAGGCGATCAGAATCTTCGCCTTTCATACCTTCCCTCGTGTTTTTGCAAGTGAATAGGCCGGGACTTCAACTTTCTCTTACATCTTTCACAGAAAGATGCTAAGTACACAGGGATAGAATGGGATTTTCTTGATACACCTGTGAATTCAGCTAAGCCACTCAATAATTATGGTTCTCTCTTTCTTTATTTATTGGGTGTCTATGATTTTCATGGTCTTATGATTTGTGGTAGGGGCCCCAGGATAAACTGTAAAAAATGGTTTCTGCCATTAAGGAGCTCACATTCAAATAAGAATCATGCACCGGGTGATGAGACAGGAGAAGATTCTATGTGGAATTCCCAGTGAGTGGAACAATCAGTCCTGAGGCCAGGGAGCAGCTGGAGCAGACAGGGAGAATGTCACAATGGAGATGGCTTACATTTTCAGATGAGGATTAAAATATCTCTAAAGTTTTGATAAATATCAATGATCAAGTTTTTAGCCTATATTTTATAGTTAGAAAATATTATTTAAGATATGAGGGAGGAATCCCAAAATGGAATTTATTTATAAAAAGTTGTGTATTTATTCTTACATGTTTAAACTTCAGTCATCTTCAAAGTACTCTCTGTTTGAAGCAGGACACCTATCGAGATGTTTTTTCCACTGCTCAGAACAGTTTTTGAACATGTTGATTTTGATGCCTTTTAGCGCTTCTGCTGTTTTTTGTTTCACCTCTTTCACATCAGCAAAACATTTCTCTTTGAGGAATTTTTTTCATTCAGGGGAATAAAAAACAGTCACTCTGAGTGAGATCAAGTGAACAAGGAGACTGGGAGAACGGGGTCATGCTAGTTTTGGTCAAAAACTACTGAACTCCCAGCATAATGTGGGCAGGTGCACTTGTAAATCACCCATCGTGAAATGGGAAAATGCGTTGAAAGAATCTTCAAAAAAAAGTCACTGGAGCTGAGCACAGCCTCTCACAACTATGCCAGCTGATACACTGATACAGATGGGTTCCTAGAACACTCACCTAGTGGGTGAAGCCTATACTTCAAGGGGCCTGCCCTCCAGAAGATAATTCCAGGCTTTTTGAGTCCGCCTCATAGGTTTACACTTTGAATTATTGAGCTTTGTTTTCCTTCTCTATTAAATGGAGATGATAGTGTCACTGTCATATGGCTTTGACAATATGAGAATGATTAAGGAGGGTGCAAATGAAACTTTCTAGTAGAATTTTAGCATATTGTAAGTATTTCAATAAAAGCTATTTGATTCCATATCTGATTTAATATTTTAAGAAAATTAAAAGCCACTTGAAGCCAAGATAGAAGTAAGTTAGGAAGCGGTCACAGGTAGAAATATGATTGGGCTGTAAATAAACAAGATGTAACCCTGAAACAAGGATGGCATCTGTGCTGTGGGTGGGCACGCTTACCTGGGCACGTGCGTGTTTGTGTGTGTCTGCGTGTAGTCATGCAGGCAAATCAGCTCTAAAGGCACTGGGACTGTCTGGAGAGGCAGTAGACTGATGAGGCAGCATGCGAGCGGGAGGAACAGCTGAGAAACCATGTGGCACAACTTAATTCTACAGATGAAAAAACCGCGCCCCAAAGAGGGGAGGAAGCAGATTGTTCCAAGATGCACAATGAGGTAGGCACAAAATGTGGACTACAACCCTGATGAACTAAATTTCAGAAAATCATCTTTTCTACTACTCCCAGGCCCAAAGGTGTCTCCAGTGCAGGACAATACTGGCGACACACTGTGGCCCATTTTCTGGGTGTTTAGTCTCATTTCTTCATCTTCATGGATCCTTTAAGAAACCTGTTGGTTGCTGGAGTCTTGTTCTCACTCTTTTGTTTCTCTGGAACACAGGACCTCCTCACACCCTGGCGTCTGCTCATGCCAGCCTGCAGCCCTCACCCTGCCTGCCACTTGCACCGCAAGCAGCCTTGACTAGGGGTGATGAAGTGTCCTTATCTAGACTGACAACCGCATTGTGCCACAGGTCCTGGTCAGTCCTCAAGTCACTTTCCTGCCTGTCACCTGCAGCTGTCCACTCACACAGCATCCCCATGTCCTTATGAGTTAGAAGGATGATATTTGATGTTTCCTCATTTGCAGCCACCCCTGCTTGGTGCCGTCAAAGAGACTGGGGCTTGCAGAAAGCCCTCCTTGTGACTGGAATGTCTGCCTGCTTTGCAAGCCCAAGGACCCTTTAACGAATGCCAAGAAGCAGTTGGAAGCAAAGACCGAGAGAAACAACATCAATAATAATAATAATAATAATAATAATAATAATAATAAACGAGTTCCTTCAAGTCCAGAGAAGCCAGCAGGAAGGGCATGTCAGCACCTTGCAGGGTGATGTATGTGGGAAAGTGGCCGCTCACCCTTGAACAACAGCACACACAGGTTATAAATATGAAACCTGCTCCACAGACTGCGGCAAGCACAGCCTGGCCGAATGGCATGGCAGAACTACCCCGTGTTACACATTTCTATTATCTCACCGTAATTAAAAGTTGCAGGATGCTGAGCTTCCCCCAAACTTTTGTTGGTCTCCTTCAAGTAGTTAAACTGTCAGGACTAGCTCACTATGGCGTAATGGTGATACAGCCAAAAAGGACCAACATAATCATGTTCAGAAGTGCCAGTGAGATGTGGAGGAAGGTGTTCAGTGAGGAACTCACAGATGCTGCATGTGGGGAGAGGTTTGGCTGCAAAGGACAACATCAAGTAATGTGGCAGTAGGATGGCAAAGTGGTGTCCCTACAACGACAGGAGAGAACAGGCAGAGTGTATCACCAGGCTCAGCACTTAGAGACAGAGGCAGTCACATGGGCAAAGGCAGAAACACATGTCCAGGAGGTGTGAGAACTTTGGAGATGTGAAGCTGGACTTTAGAGCTGGCATAAGGAAATTGGGGGGTCAGAGAGAAGTACTAAGGCCATTGTAAGCTGTGGCAGGTTAAAAATGTTAATTCCAGGAAGCTAGAGTAAGCTGCCATCTGCCCATCCAGTGACCTGTTTGTTTGTTTTTTTAAATCTGGTGATGCAAACACCATCTCAAAGAGATGTGTGCACTCCCTTGTTTATTGCAACATTATTCACAGTAGCTAAGACATGGAAACAACCTAAGTGTCTTTGGGGGAAGGAAGGGATGAATCAATAAAAAAAGAAGGATTTATAATAGATCCCATTTTAATATGTATAATGTAATATTATTCTGATGTTTGTGACAACATAAATGGAACGTGAGGGCATCGTGCTAAGTGAAATAAGTCAGAGAAAGAGAAACTGTAAGATCTCCCTTATATGTGGAATCTGAAAACATACAACTCATAGAAGCAGTAGAAGAGCGGTGGCCAGGGGCTGAGGGGTGAGAAAAATGGGGTGAATTGACAAGGGTTGAAAAATTCCAGTTATAGGACGAATAATCCTGGGGACCCAGTGTACAGCACGCGACCGCAGTTAACAAAACTGTACTGAACACTTAAAGTCGCTATGATGGTAGAGCTTTAGCAACAGCAAAAGGGTAATTACGGGACAAGGCGAGGACTGTGTTAATGAACCTTATTGCGGTAAACATTTTGCAATATTTATATTTATATTTATATGGATATGGAGCTTTCATCTTTTTTGTGTCACCAGAGAAGTCTTTGCCAATGAAGGGATCTGGGCCTAGATTTTCTTTTGTTTGAAAGTTTTTAGCAACAAATTTGATTTCTTCAGGTATAAATAGATTGTTGTTGGGTCAAGTATTTTATAAATATCAATGAGATCGCGTTGGTTGATAGTGCTGCTCAAGTCATCTTTTTCCTTTCTTTCTTTCCAGCTTCCCATCCCCCTTTCCTTTGGAAACCATCAGCTTGTTCTCGGTAGCTATGAGCCTGTTTTTGTTTTGTTTTGGTAGATTCTACATATGAGTGGAATCATATAACATTTATCTCTCTGAGTCTGACTTAATGACTTCACTTATCATAATACCCTCTATGTCCATCCATGTTATCACAAATGGCAAGATTTCATTCCTTTTTATTACTGAGGAATATTCATTGTTTATATGCCACATGTTCCTTATCCATCATTTGTCAGTCGATGCCTAGGTTGTTTGTTGTTATGTATATAGTTTTATGTATGCTTGTTGATTTTCTGTCTACTTGTTCTATTGACTACTGAGCGAGAGGTGTTAAACTCTCTAACTATGATAGTGGATGTGTTTATTCTTTCAGGTCTACCAGCTATTGCTCCATGTATTTTGAAGCTCTGTTTTAAGCTGCAGATACCTGTAAGATTTGTAAGTAATTTTGGTGAATTGATCACCTTAAGATTATATAACATCCCTCTTTACCTCTTGTACTATTTCTTGTTTTATGTCTACTTTTCCTAATATTAATATAGCCACTCTAGCCCGGCTGGTGTAGCTCCGTGGATTGAGCACAGGCTGGGAACCAGAGGGTCCCGGTTCGATTCCCAGTTGGGGCACATGCCTGGGTTGCGGGCCAGGTCCCCGGTGAGGGCCATGTGAGAGGCAACCATACATTGCTCTTTCTCTCTCCCTTCTCCTCTCTCTGAAAATAAATAAATAAAATCTTTAAAAAAAAATATAGCCACTCTAGTTTTCTTTTAATTTGTTTGTCCAATGAATCTTTCTTCAGTCTTTTACTTTTTAATCTATGTATGTATCTATATTTAAGATATATTTCTTGTAGACTGCATGTAGTTGGATTTTGCTTTCTTATCCAGTCTTATAATCTCTGACATTTAACTGGTATATGTAGCCTATTTATATTTAATGTAATTATTTATATTGTTTAATTTACTACACACTTTGCTAGTTGCTTTTAATTTGCTCCTTCTGCTTTTTATTTATTTTTATTCTTTTCAGATTGAGTGTTGTTTGTGATTTCATTGTATCTTTACTATTGGCTTATTAGTTATACATCTTTAAAAATTTTTGTTTTAGCAGTTACTGTGGAATTAACAATAAACATTTTTAATTAGCTATGATCTGCTTTCAAATGATAATATACCACCTCATGTGTAGCAGGAGCACTTTATAACACTACACTTCTAGTTCTTCCCTCCTATCTGGTATGTCATAATTGCCACAAATTACATGCATTATTATACATTTCTTAGAGTGTACAAATAATGGTAATACATTTTCACAGTCTTTGTTTAAAAAAGTCTTTATTTTTCTTTATTTTGGAATGTTTTTCCCCCACTGGATAGAGAACTTTGTGTTGACTTCTTAATTTTAACATTTAAAATCGTTCTCCATTGTCTTCTGGCTTGACTACTTGCTAATGAGTAGTCTGCTGTAATTCTTACCTTATTTCTTCTATGTAATGTGTCTGCTTCTTTCTCGGGCTCTCTTCAGGATTTTCTCTTTATTTTTGACTGTAAGCAATTTACTACGTTGTATGTATGTGTTTTTATTTTGGGTGTAAATTTTATCCTGATTAGTGTTCTCTGAGCTTCTTGGAAATGTAGTTTGATTATTTTCATTAATTTTGGAAAATTCTTGGTCATTATCTCTTTCAATTTTTTTCTCCTTTCTCTTTCTATCCTTCTTCTGAGATTTCAATCAAATTGTATATGTTAATTGTTTGACACTGTCAGCTCTTAAATGCTCTTTTATGCTTATTTTATTCAATATTTCTTTTATGTATATATTTTTTTTTCTGTTGAAGTTTGGGTATTTTTGGTTGCCTTATCTTCAGATTCACTATATTTTTTTCTCCTCTGGGTACATCCTTCTTATGACTCTGTCAATGGCATTTTAAAATCTCTTTTATCTATTTAAAAATTTTTAAAGCATTTTCATTTGATTCTCTCTTGTAATTTCCATTTTCCTGTATTTTCTATAAAATCTACTGTATGTTTATTCATGTTCTATGCTTTTTTCACTGAAGTGTTCAGCATATTAGTTATAGGTACTTTACATATTTTATCTGGTAGTTGCAGAACCCAGACCATGTCTGAGTCTTGTTTCTTTGACTGCTGTTCCTTCTTACAGTGTATTGTTTGAGTTCTTGCTTCATAATTTTGTTGTTGTTGTTGAAAGCTGAACATTTTAAGTCGGACAGTAGAGACTAAGACAAATGCATTTTTATTAGAAATAAGTATGCATTTTCCTTTATTGTGCTGTTAGTGGTGGTGATGATGTTGTTAAATCAATCTAGTTTGGAGCTGAGCTGGACTGTTTTTTTCTTACTATGTTTATCCCAAGTCTACCACAGGCTTCAAATTCATCTAGCATTACCTTGTGCATGGGAGAAGGACTGGTTTTGTCCATTATTTTCCCAGTGTCTAATTCACCATTAGCACTAGGTTTTCTTTTTATGTCTGAGAGTCATAGGTGCCCACTCTGGATGTTCTTACCTCTCCCCTCCATGTAAACTGCTGTTATTTGTTATTTAATACTTGCCTGTCTGGTTAAGGGGAGGGGAGCAGGGGAGCATTCTCTGTTGTCTTGGTTCAGCCTCAGTGTTAAGCAGATGCTTTGTGCCTGGGTCTCATCTGTGGGATCTTCTCCATGATCCTGCCCCTCTCTCTCAGTGGTATGGGATCTTTATTCCATAAGATGCACACAAGATGTTTTCCTGTTCCTCTACTTCTCCTCAGGGATAAAGCATTTTATTACCTCTTCCCCCAGCTGTGATATGTCCTCAGGTGTACCTTGAAAGGTATAGGGTTTTATGCTACTCTTGCAGCGTCTTGTTCTGTCAGAGAGACAGAGAAGCAGAATCCGTATGGGACTTTATACCTTTCCTGCAGCTGTTGTTCCCCTGTTCCAGGACTGCACCACATGGCAGGCTTTCTCTACTCACCCACATCCTCCCATCCTTCTTGTGAGTGTCCAGTGTGAACCATGGAAAGAAAGCCTGAGTGTAGCTACTAATTTCCTCTGTGTCTGTGGCTCCCAGTGTTTCTATATTCTCACACAATGTCCTGCTTAGCCTTTAGCAATTGCTACAAATTTCAGCTGGGTTCTTCTTACCAGCTTGTGTAATGCTCATCACATCACCCACCTCAGATGACGTGCTTGTGTCTTGTCCTTGGAGACTTGACTTTTTCAGAAGTTTCAGCTCATCAGTTGTCCTGCAACCCTAGCTCTTTGACTACTTTGAGAAAAAATTTATTTTCACAGATTATTTAGCTTTTTCTTGTTCTAAAAGTAAGAATGATTTTTGTTTGTTTTATTTTTTGCATTCTACGCAGAAGTCAGCTATTGGTTTCTGCTGTTATTTAATTTGCTAACGTATTTTTATGATCTCCTATTGCCTGAAGATATTTTCAAGATATTTCAATAATTTTAGATATAAGCTTAATAAACACAGTGCTTTTATAGAAGTATTTGTGTGATATTTATAAAACATGAAATCCTTGTGATTATATTTTGCTATCTGTTGTTTCTATAGGTTTGTGAACATATTCATTTATCTGCGTCCCCTGTTTTTAATGACTGTGGGCTCATTATTTCCCTTGAAAATTTATTTGTGGAGGTTCCCTAAGTATTATGATGAAGATATTTCCCTCTAGGAAAAAACTTGTATTTCTTTTGCTGGATCTTTACTTTTTAGCATAAATTGATTATTTTAAATTAATTTCATGTATGGTGTAAGCTTTTTTATTATCTTGAGGAGTCAGTATAGGATGTACATCCCTACATATGTTTACCATCTTGGGATTATTCTCTCTCTCTCCTTTCTGCGTCTCTTTCTCTACCCAACCCCATTTTCTTCCTTATTTTCTTTAATGACAAGGCAATTATCCCCCATTTTTAGAAAGGGAAGCAGTCAGAATGAAACATTCTAGAAATGTAGAAAGATTCTAGAAATCTAGAAATTCCTAACACAGGAGTATGGAAGCACTTGAATCTTAAGGACTAAGGGGGACTCTTTCAAGAGACCCACCAATTTCTGTTGTAACCTGTCTGTCTTATACAGAAAATTAATAGCTGGCCTAGGAGACCAATTTGCTTCAATTTAGGCTATAGGCAAAAAATAATAATTAAATGCTAGACCAACAACCCATTAGCTAGTCTAAGAATCAGGGGGTAGATTCCTGGGCAGGGACAGCATTATCACTTTGTTTGAGGGTTAGGCTGGGTGTTTTAATTGGCTGAAATGCATTCTGTGGAGGTCACTGAGACCTTTTCTGAGTCAAGCTTCCTGTGTTTTTCTGCATGCTGGTTACAAAAGCCTTTTTCCAATAAGCCTACCCTTAATGTCCTCCAGAGGCCTTCAGCAAAGAAAGAATGTTGATCTTATACAAATTTTTTGACATAATAACCTCTACCTTGATGGCTCTCCCTAAAGCAAGACAGAGTTCTGAGTTTATAAAAATCAATAAAATTTAAGGAAAGAACTATCATTATAGTTTAACATATCAAGAATATAAGGGTCAGATTTATCCATTTCCTACCTTCTATTAGATGAGACCTTCAAGGCCTATAACCATCTTTCTGTTGCTTAGACTTGAGGACTCCAGGACTGGGCTTTGAAAGTCATATCTTGGCTTTCTTTCTTTCTTTCTTTTTTAAAAAATATATTTTAAAATATTTTATTTATTTATTTTTAGATAGAAGGGAAGGGAGAAAGAAACATCAATGTGTGGTTGCCTCTCACATGGCCCCCACTGGGGACCTGGCCCATAACCCAGGCATGTGCCCTGACTGGGAATCGAACCAGCAACCCTTTGGTTCACAGCCTGTGCTCAATCTGCTGAGCTACACCAGCCAGGGCTGCCTTTATTTCAATTGTTATGGTCATGAAGCAAGTAAAGAGCTTTGCTTCTGTTTTCCTTCAGGTGAATCTGTCTACTTTTTCTCAATATTCATGGACCAGCAAAACAGCCAACTGTTTTCCAGAAAATTTATCCCTGAAAGTTGTGATGTGACTCTAGCTCCATGCTAGCTCTGTGCTACAGAATTGGATGGAAAAACAGCAATCCAGAGATTATTTTTATTTATTTAGAAGGGATTTTTCAGTCCAGAAGGTACTTAAGATAGTTTACCAGGATATGCAAAATACAGCAAAATGGCAGAAAGAAAGAAAGATAAATGAAGCCAACATTCCACAAATACTACTTATGAGTTTACCAATAATTTGATTATAAAATATTACCTAGTCTTCCTTGAAAAAAATTTCTTATTATGTAAAAATAGATGTATTGTTTAGGAGACATAGAACTCTTCTAATACTAACACAAACTAGAAAGGTCTTTCGTGGATCATCACATGAGGGACCCCTAGTAAAAGCATAAACACTCCTTACAAAGTCATTTGGGCCGTGTCACAGCACATAGTCCTTGGAGATTTTATGTGGCCCCTCAGCACTGAACAATGACACTACATGGAAGCACAACCTATAGATGTAACACTATAGAGGAACCAAACAGTCTGTCACAGGAATCTTGAATGTGAAAAGGTGTTGCTGAGTCTTGAGAAATAGTGGAATGAATTCATGGGAGACATATTCTTGAAGGTGTATATCTGGACAAAGGAAATGGTGATGTTGAAAATCAATATATTATACATATTTGAAGTTTTCTAAATATATTGAGCAGATGCCTGGGAGATGCAAAAAGTAAGTTCTAGCTCTAAGTTTCTTGAGTAAGTGAATTAAATAGAAAACTTTCCCAGGAACATTCGTTGCAAGAACACAGACCTGGAAGAATTAAGGCCAGGGCATCATAGTAAACAAACACTAAACCAGAACCCCTGTTTTAGCAGGTAATTTTTCATACCCAGGTAGCTCATGCCAATGAAGTTGTAAGATAACATTTCACTTGAATTATACTTTTTCCTTCCCTTAGTACACAAAAAATTATTTTCTAAAGTCCAAACATAAATGTCCTTCTTATGTATATTCATGTATCTTTAGTATTTCGGGGCGGCGGGGGGAACCATAAAACCACCACGAAAAAAGGATGCAGTACTGAGAGCTACCACGAGGTTTGTCTGTTTGGAGGGGAACGAGGATAAAAGTTCAGTCACGTGTCTGAAAGCCTGAGAGAGTTGGGCTTTTTCCTCCTCCAACATCAGTATTGGGAAGTCACTTAACCTTTCCGGGTGTCCATTTTCTTATTCATTAAAGGAAGGATAATAGTTTTCATACTTAGTCATGGGGCCACTGAGGGCAAGCACTTGTCTTATGCCATAACATAATACAGAGGATCAATAAATATTTGTTCCAAGAATGGGTAAATTCTATAATGAATATTTTAGTGTTGAAGCAAGTCTACAGATTTTAGGAATTGACATTATTATAAAAAACAGAACCATCTTATATCTGTGTCTTTCCATTTGGAACGTGTGCAAAGAGAGAGGCAGTGTTTACTTGTGCCCTGGGCTCACTGGGGTGCAGCTGAGTGTGGGGCAGAGGCAGAGGGTGCTGGGGATGGAGAGTTGGCAAGACATTTTAATCATTTAGCTCTGGGGGTCTTGGAAGATGCCTCCAGAGCCTGGTCCTTTCTGTAGAGGATTCTGGATTCCATCCACACTGCTCATCAGAGGCCTCTGTGTCCACAGCCAGAATTGATGTGCGTCTAATTTTAACTTGAGTGAAGCAGACATTTATTTTGGGAAGACAGGATTCTTTTGTGAATGATTGCAATTGCCTGTGGGCTGGGCCAGAACTGAAATTTTTAATCATCTTCCTTATATGAAAGATGTTACTGAATTTTTACCTGGTCGTAGTATGATCTCTTGCTCTAGCGTTCTAAAGGACAATCAGGAGAATTTATTTTTAACTCCACAAGATGCCTTATCTGATGTATACTTCCTGGAGTCTCTCTGGTTTAGCCCACATATATGAGATCTGTTTGAAAAAACCCAGCCAGTTTTAATATAATGAGAATTGTTTATGTGACATCAATATAACCTGGCAGCCAAGGAGAGGGGACTGGAATGTGCATGCATGAACAGTGACAACTTCACTGCACTAGGCACTGGGGGTGGTAGACGCCAGAGAGTGAGCATGTGTACTGTGTGGCCATCACATTCAAAATGAGTAGAGCAATGAATCTGCATCACTCCTCCACGGAAACTATTCGGATGATTCAGGTTTTCAACAACGATGCAATGAGTTCAGTGCAAATAAAAGTGTGGCACAAATGCTTCAAATGTGGTCAAGAATCTGTTGAAAGTGATCCACATTCTGGGAGGCCTGCAACAAACAGAACACCTGAGATTGTTGAATGTGTCCAGGCTGCAGTCAACAAACATCTGCCACTCAGGTGACTCAGCCCCCCTACTGCCCAGATTTGGTGCCCTGCAACTCCGGCTTTCCCAAAACTAAAATCACCTTTGAAAGAGAAGAGATTTCAGATGGACAATGAGATACAGGAAACTCTGATTCCAACAAAAGATACTGCAGACTGTTTTGAACAGCGGGAGAGACTCTGGGATAACTGTGTGAGACCCCAAGGTGCCTACTTTGAAGGGGACAGAGGTGGCATTGTCCTACGTACCATGTTTCTTGTATCTTCTTCAATAAACATCACTCTTACTTTACATGGCTGGATACTTTCTGGACAGACCTCGTATATCTGAAGGACTGTCCAGGCAGTAACCTTTTACGGCATTTGGAGGACCACATTCTCCTCACCCTCCAGAGTACAGCAGCTGTGATGAGAGGAAGGATTACTGAACTGAGAGTTACACAGGCCAGAAATCCATTCCCAGATCCTCTGCTTATTAGCCACATAACCTAAGGCACCTCAGTCATGAGACCTGCTAAGAACCTCCATTTATTCTTTTATAAAATATATATTTATATAAAATAATATTGCTTTTCTTGACTCCATAAATATGCCTGGAGCTTATGTCGTTCATCTTAATACCTAAACCTTTCAAGACATATGTAACTTATTATACTTTGAACCTCTAAGGCCTGATTCCACAATCATTCTTCACATCTTTTTATACCACTTTACAGATGGAGTCAGGCATGAAAACAGAAAGATAAGGGAAATTTCTCAAGAACGCCTTCAAGCTAGGGCTGCTTCTCAAGTGGGGAACTGGTGGCGTCTTAACTTCCAGCAGGGTGAGTCCACATTGGAGTTTTCTCAAGGTCGTATGACCACGCGCTCTTCTCGGGACCAGGTGCTGTTGCAGAGGTACTTATAGGGTCATGGGGCAACTTCATTCTGAGAAGTATTCCGTTCAAGCTCAGGAACTTGAACTTGAGTCTACTGGAGTCTTCTCTATGCCCGAGCTTACGGTGTATGCTGCTGGGATAACAGTTAGCAGTGGTTCTTCCTCTGAAGTTCACAGTGTACTGTGAGTATATGGTATAGACATAGGAAATAATCAGAGAACAATGATAGATAGTGTATAATGAAATCTAAGTGGGATGCCACCCAAGTAGGGTAACGGAAAAAGCAATGCACTATCTGAAATGCCAGCTCAAGTTCCACTGCACTTGTAACCTTCAAATTTTTTTCTTTTTCTGGGCCTCATTACTTCATTTTCTAAATGAAGGGTGGTATAGTGTAGCAGTTAAGTGTGAGTCATAGACCCAAGCAGACCTAGAGCCTCTCTCAGTGTGTCTTAGATGAATTAGAAAAAGACATCCTTTCCTCGAGGAAGGGCTTGTTACTGGCTTATTGAACCAAGAATGGGTTAAATATCAGACCCCACTTGGCTCCTTGCTGCATACCGAATATGACGAGCTTGGATCTGTCCTGGCTGTTAGGTGTTTGCTCTGTGATCTTGAACAAGTTACTTGGTATCCCTTCCATTTTCTTACCTGTAAAGTTGGAGTAATAATAATAATATTTACTTAATAGTATTGTTTTGAGGCTTAAGTAAGATAACAGATACAAAGTGCTAGGTATATATGAAACATTCCATGTAAGTTATCAGTAACTGCACAGAGAGAATTTTGAAAATACCAAGATATATTGAACAAACCCTGCATTTTTGAGAATCAAGAAGAGGGTATCACCATGAACAAAAGATGGCTTTGTGGAGGACATGCACCAGGGTGAACCTTGAGGGAGGAAGGGAGCTTAGCTGGGCACATATCTGGGTCTTAGAGGAGGTTTTGTGACCACCGGTTGACATGAGAGCTGGATCTGGGCCATCGGAAGCTCCTTACCCCTTCCCCTGTCCTGGAAGGTGCATTCCTTTGCCTTCCCTGAACTAGAACCTGCTCCAAGAACTCAGCCTCGAGAGAGCAATGTGTTGTTGAGACCATCTTGATGGTAGTATACCTCACTGAACCTTGGTAAAGCCTCTACATCAACTTAGAGGATTCTGGAAAGTGGGAGAAGAGGTTGTCTTTTGGCTGCCCAGGATAAGACTCGTAAGTTCCCTTGCTTATTAAAACTGCCACCGCCCAGTCTGGAGTGACCTGCCTTTTCTCCGTCTCTCCTTGCCCTCTGTGTATGGGAGGACCTGACAATTGGTGAGCCAGTCAGAACATGGAAGAAATGGGGCTTGGAAAAGAGGAATTAAGGGGGGGATCCTGAGTCGACAGTGATCTCTGTGTGGAGCGGGGTACCTGCATCTTAGATGCTTGTGGGCTGCCACGTGAGGGTTGGGATGCCCCCAAAATGTCAGCAGGTTTGATGCATTTGTTTGGGAAGCAGCACATAGCATGCTGCAGCAAGGAGAGAAAGGAATGGCTGTGCAGTGGGCAGGCCTCTACTGTGGGAAGCTCAGCTGTGACCAAAGCCCAGCGAGAGGCTGACGCTCGAGTTAGGAAGTTGGAAGGAGAGCTAAGATTAGAGGGAGATGTGCAGTTCTCCACTACTCTGCTGGCTTTGGGGCTAACGGACAAAGTGGAGAGCAGGATAAGTTGGGGACCTTACCACGCCATTGTGCAAAGCTAAGAGGGTGCAAGTGCTGTGGATTAAGGTCCCAGTACTTATGACAAAACTTGATTGGGACACTAAGAGGAGGAATCCCTGAGAAAATGAGGAGAGTGAAGAGAAGGACACTGTGGTGATTGACAGCAAAACAGACAAAGGGCCCCATGCTATTCAACCCCTAATGCAGAAGAAAGCAAAAGCACAGCGACAGCAGCCCCAGCCAGTGGGGCAGCCCCAGTCCTGGAAACGGTCATGATGACAGAATATACTCCCTCTGAGTCTTGATATAGCTGCCAAGGTCTACCAAAGGCCAGGGACAGTATCCAGGCGTGGTTAGTGTGGCTTTTGGATATGGGAGGTAGTGGCATTTCTCTGCCTGGGCAGTGCCTGCATGCAACTGGAGGATTCAAGGAACTCACTCTCTTATTGATTGGATTTTCTAGGTGCAGGGGGCTATGCTCAGTGAAGGGGACTACCCTGGGCACATGAGACCATGGAAATCTACAGAGGAAGTGCAACAACTGCTTAGGGAGCTGGGAATGAGACAGGCCATCTATGCCCCTATCTTTGAAAGTCCTCATCAGGCCACATTCACTGCAGGAATGAAAGCCAAGATACTCCAGTCTTACCCCGCTCCTAGCATGGGATGCTGATATCTGCTGAGCCCAATCACGGGACAAAGAATTTTCGATGTTGGGCAATCAATTGCTGGTCTGGCATGGCAACCCCCCCCCCCCACGAAGTTTTCCGCCCCCTCGGCACCATTGATGGGTAAGGAGGGCAAACTTTTATGGTCAGAAAGGTCCTTTTGACACTGCACATTGGGTGTTTTCCCCATCAAGAATATGAGGATTTTATCTGTTTAACACCACAGAACATATTGGGCATTGGTATCCTACAAGGTCAAACTCTGCAACCCTCTGTCAGTGAATTCTCCCTCCAGGTTAATTCTCCCTCCATGGCTGAGAGGAAATGCTGACTGGAAGCCAGTAGGCCTCACATCCCCACAGAGGGTGGTTAACTGTCAAGCAGCATAAATTGCCTGGGAGCCTAAGAAAATGCGAGAAACTATCCAGGAACGGCACCAGTGGAAATTGACCGCCCTGCCATTAGTGCTTTCCATAGCCTGGTATGGCCAGTGAAGAGGCCAGATGGCTCACAGCAGATAGATGACCACTCACTGCCGAGAACTGAACAAGGTACTGTGCCCCACCGTGCGGCTGGGTTCGACATCGCCACCACCTTAGATACCTTGGTCTCAGTCCACCAAGTCTGCCAGCTGTGCTGGACTTAGCAAATAATTTTTTCAGCATACCCCTGGCCATTGAGTCACAAGCTAAATTCTGGTCTAACACAAGCTTTTCCTTGTCACCATCTAAACCCGGCCATCACCCCTAGGAGATCAGAGAAATTGAGGACTGTGTATGGTTACCCTCATCAAATAGACTGTGATCGGGAGTCACATTTCAAAGCTCATCATGTGTGAGACTGGGCAAAAGAATCTGACATCAGTGGAGGTTCTATCTTACCTATGACCCACAGGCTGAGCAGGGTTGGTAGAAAGTAAGAATACAATATTAAACCTGCAGATTCAGTTACTACCAGATAAACCACAGGCCAGGTGAACTAAGCACTGTCCCAGGATTTGAATGATCAGCCAGCAGGATCTGCTGTCCCATAGGCCAGCCTGGTGACCCCTGCTGAGACCTCCAGCATTGTAAATGTTGCAAGCCAGACCCATTGAAGTGCACTCACTACCTGCAATGGTATGTGCACCATTGAAGAGGGGGAAAGGTAGGAGTTCTCTCGGAGCATATCCTGCCGCAGCCCATCTCCTCCCGCCTGCCAATGGTGCCTTCCCCAGCTAACAAGTACGGTATGCACAGCCAGGTCAGGCTGCCGAAGCTGCCAGCCTTTCTCCTTAAAGCCAGATGGGCACATTCTGCTTTTTACTGGTACAATCATTTGGCTGCTGTCTTTGTTCCTTCCACCAGCCTGGAGGACATTCTAGCACACGTAGAAGCTCTTACTAAATTCACCCAGCAAGTGGTACTCAATAGTCAACAAAGCCCGTCTCTATTAAACACAGAAATGCCTCTATTGAGAAAAGCTTTCCTCCGAAATAGGATGGCCTTGGGCATTATTACTTGCCTTCCAAGGAAGAGCCTGTGCCATTAACCAAATACAATGTTGCATGTTCATGCTTAAGTCTGCTCATGTATCATCTTTATTAAGTCACATGAGGACACAAGTGAACACCCTGAGAGATCCTGTCCCGAGTCCAGCTCAGGAACTTAATAAATCAGTAGTTCAGATCATAGAACTCTTGGTGGGAGAAAATGTTACTTATTTGGGGGATCATTATCTTGATCTGTGCTTTCTTTTGCATCTGCCTCTAGTGCGGCCAGGTCGGTGCCAAATGAGCCACCCTCACACTAGTGAAACCCCTTGCTGACACTGCAGATGAGGAGGGCAGGTAAGAACTGATCACTGGGGCTTAAGTTTGGAGGAGGTCGTGGAGCATCACCAGTCGACTCTAGAGCTGGACCCAGACAATTGGAAGCTCCTCGTCTGCTCCTTTGTGCTCGGAATATACGTTCCCCTTCCCAACCCATCATTTTTAGAGCCAGAGCCATTGCAAGGATGCAACTTTAAGAGAGGAATGTGTTATGGAGACCATCTGGATGGCTCACATGACTGAGCTCCATTAAGGCCTCTTTATCAGCTTTGCAGATCCTGGTGGGTGGGTGTGAATACCTACTCCTCTTGCAGACGTCAAGACAAGCCTTGTAGGTGAGTTTCCTCATTTATAAAACTGCCCTCTCTCATTCTGGAGTGGCCTGTGTCTTTCTTTTCTCCCACCTCTCTTTGCCCTCCATGTACGGGATTACTAACACGGGGGTAATGCTCCAGGCGGGAGGAACTTCCAGGGTAAGTAACGCCTGTGAAGAGCAAGGGAGAACATTTTCTCCTTGGGAACAGAAACTTCATGTTGGGAGAGCCAAGAGGAGACGTGAATATTCTGATGCTTCAGGGCCTATCTAGGTGTAAACAATATTATGAGAGGGTACTGTTCTTAAAGGGACCCTGCCGGTGTTAGAGGTTGCGGTTCTGTTTCCATGCTGCAGAGAAGTGAAATGTCAGATTACCCCTTAAGTTCCCAGGTGAACATCTGTGTTCTTCCAGAAAAGAAATGTCACCTAGAATGCAAATGTGCTCTCTGATTTCCTAATGAGATAGATGGCTGATGTCACTCTATTCTCATCCCTTTGTAGGGGGTATGCCTTTTCTTTCTGGTAGCTTTTAGGAATTTTTCTTCCCTTGATTTTCTGAAATTTTACAGCTGTCTGTCCAGATATGTTGTAGTTTATAATTTTCTTCAGGTTTTCAGATCGTTAGAACTCGAAAATTCATGGTTTTTTTTTCCCTTAGTCTGGAGACATTGTCCAGTATTATTTATTTAAATATTGCCTTTTCTCCATTTTTTTTTTTCTTTTCTGATTGCTGTTCCTGGAACTCAGATGGATTTGGAATTCTGGATAAACTTTCCACAACATTTAATGTTTGTCCCATTTTCTATCATCTTCTCTCTGTATGAATTCAACGGAATATTTAGCTTTCTGATTAACCTTCAGCTGTGCCCTTTTTATTTGACAATTATATTTTTCATTAAAAAAATCTCTGATTCTTTGTCATAGTTGCCTACTCTTGTTTCATAGTCTCCTATCTTTGTTTCATAGTTTTTTAAAAAATCTTTACGAGTGTGATTATCTCCCTGAAGATATTTAAATATATTATTTTACAAGCTTTGCAGATTACTCGGTTCTCTACTTCCTGTTACAGCCGTAGCTTTCCTCAGGTTATTGGTGTTGGTTAAATGCTTGTCTTTGAGAAAATTTTTTTCACATGACTTTCTCACACATGTTTTTATTATCCCTGAGAGCCTCCTGGTGAAATGGTGAAGTAGCAGGTGTCGTCCTCATTTTCACTGTGGCAGTGGCTTCTCCTGGAAGTCCGTGTTTCTCTTTTAGAGATGTTCTTGTTGTGTTTGAATATGGCTTCGCAGTCATTGATTTCTTTCTCGTATGTGAGATGGTTTGGTGCAAGATGTGGCGATGTTTATAAAGTGCCCAGTCCACTTTCTTAAAATCAGAAATACAAAACTGCCTGTTTCTGAAACCTCCTGTAGGTCCGAAGTTCTGTCATTCTTTAAGTTTCCTGAAGTATATAAAACTACATGTTAAAAAAATGAGAGGCCTTACATTTTCTTTTTATTTTTTATTTCTTAAGTCAAGTCAGTGTTTGCCAAGCAAACACTTTTGGACTTTGCTAAGATATTGCAAGACATTGAGATTTTGTTTGTTTGTTTAGCCTTACTTGGTATTTGTTTCTAAACACAACTGAGACCATGTTCGATGGATCCATATCGTCTAGAACTGCGCCGCCTTCTCTGTCTGTGGCTGGCAACGGGGGCTGGTGGGGTTGGTGGCCCCGAGGCCTCTCTCCCTGGCCTGCACACGGCCACTGTCTTGATGGCTCTTCATGTGGTCTTTGCTCTGCATGTGCCTCCCGGTGTCTCTCTGTGTGTCCAAGTATCCTCTTCTTAGTAGGATGGCAGTCATATTAAATTAGGGCCCACCCGGAAGACCTCATTTAAACTTAATCATCTATTTAAAGGCCCTGTATCCAAAACAGCCACATGTCAAGGTATTGGGGTTTAGAGCTTCCACATGTGGATTGGGGGCAGCAGGATAACAGTCCCTAACAGATGATATTGGTAGAATTAAAAAATATAGTCAACTCCTGATGTACTAGAAGGCTGGAAGTTCTCCTTGTAAATTTAGTTCTTTGCATGCTTGGAGGACAAGTAGAAATTCCCAGTGGTTTCATCATGTTATTTCCCTGTAATTGAAGTCTGTTGAGAATTAGTACTTGTTTTTGCCCACTAATGAGGAGCCATCATGGCCTGGGAGTAAATATTTCTTTTAAAATCATGGAGAAGGTTTGAGAGTCGCCTTGGGATTTTCAAGCAACTTTTGGAATCTGGGTCTTCCACTATAAAATGAGGAAAAAATGGAAAAAATTAGAACTGTCTTATAATGCTGTTTTCAGTTAATGCCTGTGAAACTACCTGGCATCAATCCTATTTCCTAACCCATGCCCTGTAAATGTCTTCTGGAAAGAGACGAGACTGAGTCTGCACTGATTTCCAGACAACCTGTATCTTTTTAAAAAATCATCTGGAGTGTTTTTATTCCCTTTTCTGATAAAATAAGAGTGTTCAGTCCATGTAGTAAGACCTGTGGAATTAGATATTGCAGTTAAGTGAAATTTAGCTTACTGAGGTTTAATGGAAACTAGGGAGACTTGGGATGAAATATATAGAAGACATTTTCTTTTCACCAGAAAGCTGGTGGCAATCCCTGCACAAAAGTCTCGGGTTAGCTGAGGAAGGGCTTGCGGAAGCCTCGAGCTTGAAATGAACACTGTTCCTGCCACTCCTCTTGTCAGACACTTCCTGCGCTCTTACAACCCATTCTGGATTGCCCTGGAGAAGTTTGCTCCATTGTACGTTTTCTCAATGAATGACATCCCTCCAAGAGTAACTGCGGGAAGAGCACGGACACTTTGCATTGGAAGAAGACATAACCCTACCTCCCACCCAATGGATGTGCTCTTTCTCCCGCACCTTCACTACCCCTCTGCGTCTCAAGCTCACCATCTGACAAGACACATCTCCTTTCTGGGGCTTAATTATTAGGAATTCCTACTGTAGAGTGAGAAAAAATTCTCTTCTAATCCTGAAAGCAATTTTCAACACGTCCTAGCTCCGTCTTAAATGGATGAGAGAGAGAACAAACTCATTGATTTAATGACAGCATTCACGTTCTACTGGCAGCCGTTTTCAAAGGCTGCTCTGAGGACCATCCCTGCCGTTCAGGTTTGCCCGTTGTGAATTGAGTCATTAAAGGTGTGTGGGTGAGTGGCTGGTGCCAACCTCATGGAGAGTTGGCTGGATGATTAATGGCCTTGGCTTCTGATTTTAGAGGTTCCCATTAATTACAAGGGATTGAGTCTTTTTCATGAAGTCTCTGTTATAGCTTCTCCTGCCACCTCCTCACTTCCTTTTAAAGTGAGTTAGATGAGTATTTTTAATTTTAGAGTGTGGAAACCATTTCTTGTCATTTCCTTTTGAAAATTTCTGGAACAAATGTCTCTAAAAACACATTTCTTCATCCTATAATATTTGAACAGTTCTGGAACAAGAGGAAAACTGGTAAAAATGCCAATGAGTGTGCTTCTGCAGCTTCGTCTGTGGACTCATTACCTTCACTGTGGGCAATTTCTGGGACAGTGTTTATAGAAATCTTAAACCAAGAACATCAATAGCACTAGAATCATTTAAAATGTTGAAGAAGCATGCACTCCCCATCATTGTCTCTGTACCGTGAGTGGATGAAGTCTGATGAGAGCACAGCAGAGTGAAACCAGCCCCCAAAGAGGGGTCCGGAAATCTGGGTTTGATTTTTGGCTCTAAAAGGAACTCATTGTGTTGCACAGAACTTTATTGGCCTCCGTTTTCTCATCAGAAATAACAAATGGGACATATAGATAAGGTTACATAAAGAATATAGAAAAATCTGTACAGTTAAATTTGTATTTAACTCCCACTCACTTCTTGTCTAGATACCCTTTTGGCTCCTGGATTTTAGTCATATTGTGCAAATTGAGCTAATCCTCTTGGTGAAACTTTTAAGGTCAGCAGCAAAGTGACCAATGGGACTGGAAAGTAGCATCATGAGGGGAACAGGATTTGAGTCACACGTTCTTGGTTCAAATTCTCGCTTTACCCGTGTAATCTTGAAGAAGTTGCTTCACTGCATGCAACTTATTTCATAGGACTATTGTAAGGATGAAAACGATAACATTTTTAAAGTAACTACGCAGTGCCTGGCACCTAGCAGATACTCATTGAATAGTGTGAGTACATAAGCCCTGCTCCCCTCTTTCATCCCCCCCCTTTGTTTCTTCCTTTACTTCATAAATATCACTCAATCTCCAGCAAGCCCCTGCAGGAAGTGGAGTAAACTGTAGATCTGGCTGGATCCAGAGAGTCAGCAGGACAGGAAAACAGTCTACCATGATCTTGCCCATCTCTTAAGAGATAAGAATTCTGTGAGGAATTCGTTCTCTCCTTTCATCGCAGACCCCTGATGAGTCCTCCCTACAAAAATAATGGAAGAGCAGAAGAGAGGGCAAGCACAGATCCTTGATCTTCAATGTTTTCACAATTTCTCTCCTACAATATCTTGTTTCCCAGGCCAGAACACCAGGCTAAAAATAAACAGTCGACCTCTCTGAGCTACTTGGAAAAAATGCTTAAAGGTTGCATTTTTGGCTTGTAATTCATATAGAAAACAAGAACATTTCAGATTCTGTTTGTGTGTAACTACAATGAGGCTCCCTTATTCTTAAAATGAACCTGCTTGGAAACTCTTCCTAGTATTTCTCTAGGATGAGTGGGTCATAAATACGCAAAGTCATTGCTATCAATCTAACAAGCCAAGTTGAAATTGGTCCTCATGGCTATTAATCTCAGAACACATTGAAGTGAACTGAGTGAGGTCCTACTTAGTTATGGCTCTGGAAGCTTCAGGGCATCTTGAAGGTTCAAGGTCATGTGAAGAGCTCTGCATGATAAGTTCAGAGACATGGATGCTGGTCCAGGCTACACTATGACTTGTTTGGAACCTTAAAAATGTCCTCTGAGTTCTCAAGGACTTGATTCCTCATCTTTAAAATGGAGATAATCATCATCATACTCCTTTGCCTCACAATAATATGATGAAGATTAATGCAGATTATGTGTGATTATAGGTGTGAAAGTGTTGTATAAAAGCAAAATGCTATCATTATCTTTAATAATAGTCTTCTGAAGTCTTGCCATAACTGTCCTGGAGCTCTAACCTATGGTACCACTTTATAATGAGGACTTTTGGGAATTTCACTAACCATTTTTCTTGGGTGCCATTCAAATTGGACCAGAATCATAGTATTAGAGAGTGTTAAAGCTGGAACAGATCATAATAAATCTAGTCCAACCCTCTCATTTTACAGATGAAATAAAGCAGTCATAGAGAAAGAAGGGGACTTGCCTCAGGTCACCCAGCTACAAAGTAGAAATGTTGGTACAGGAGCCCATTGGGCCCATTTACTCTGCACCCTGAGCGCTGCCTTCACATACAGAGTGCATAAACCAAATCCACTTCTTCCCTGCATCACTGCCACGGTTATAGCTTGATCCCTCCTCATTTCTTACCTGAAGTCTCACAACAGTTCCCCCTAGCTTTCCGTTTGCCAGTGCAGTCTCATTCTACTTCCTGCCACTGTGAGCCTTTCCAAGTAAAGATTCGATCACAGCACGCACACACATGCACACGCACATACCCCACAGCACACTCACCACTTAAATCCTTTCATGCTTCTCTGCTATTTTCAATATAAAATTAAAATTTCCGACAAAGAGGAAATAAAATATTCCGGAATCAGCCGTTCTTCTGCCTTACCTCCAAGCTCCCTTTCATGTGGAATTTACCCTGCAGACCTCCTGACTTTCTTGCTACGTGGCAAGTTCTTTATGCTTTCTTGTCCTCCTTTACTTTGCGAGTGATCTTCCCTCTACCCAAAGCCTGGTTTTCTGATATCTTGATATGATAAGCCCCTCCTAATCACCTACCACGTAATCTTCGCCTCCACTCCCACACCCCTAGTTATAGGTGCTTTATTCTCGCCACAGACACACCTTTACTACAACATTTCCACACTGAGGGAATTCAAAGACAATTGGGGCTGCCATCCTTAAGCTTCTATCATTCTGTGCAATCATAGAGGACTGGAGCCTCAGAGACTATTTATGAGCAGTAAGGATTTGAAGGATAAAAGAGTTTGGAAAAAGGAGAAAGAAAAAGATGTATCAGTTTTTAATTGTCTGTCTATTGTTTTATCAGACACTTAAAGTCGTCTGTTACCCCAGTTACGTTATAATGTTCTTTATAGTCAGGTTGCACGTATTCCTAATACTTCTCTCTTTCTCTGTCCCCACACCTCTCACACAAACAGGGCTCCATATGCAGAAATGTGAGGGCATATTAGGTATGTTTGTTTTAAAATATATCAGAGAAAAATTGCCACCCTGTCACTTCTGCTGCACTCAAGTAGTAATTCCACTGCCCTCTCTCGCCTTCTCTCTGTCTTCTGCCTGCTCCTTTCTTCCAGGTAGTGTCTCCGAGGAAGACGTAGGAGAGATGAGGTTCAGAGGGTTTGAGTGATGTGCCCACTGGAAGTGCTGGGATTGAAAGCCAGGGCCCTGACTGCCCATTCTGTTGTCACTGAGGCCAGAGCTCTGCCTGAGCACCTGTTCTGACCACTTTCTGGTCAATGATTTGGTGAAGGAGGGATCTTCTACCCGAAATGGTCCCACTTTGACACAGGGCAGATGAGATTGACATCAGCTTATTAGTAATAAATACACTCAGGGAGGGAAGGGAGGGGAAGAGGACACCATACCATGTAGGGTCACGTGGGAAGGGCACTCAGAATAGAGCAAATAAGCAGAAGCTATGGGAAACAGGACTCAGTAACAGGGGGGTGAGGTGGCCCCTGGTTCCCGCAGGAGGATGTGATGGGCTTCTTTGAACAATTCTGCAGTCTGTCAGGGCAGTGACTCCAAGAGGCAGAGGACTGAAAGGGGAGCAGCTGGTCCAGCTGACAGGACCTGGATGGGGACCATATGTGGAGAGAGCAAAGGGTCTCTCAGTTAGGTCTTTACAGCCCTGGGGGCCTTGGATACATACAGGAGCCCTTGAAATCTTAGGTCTCACAGCTGCCCTTCCCTGTGCACACAGCGTCCACTCTGCAGAGAGTGCTCTCATTCACTGGCACTTTCACTGGGTCTTCCACCAAGATTTTCTCTCTCACACAAATGACTGTTCATAAAAGAATCCTGTCAAAGAGCTGGCCTGTCCCTTGATGGCTCAGTAGGTAAGGAGGCCTGATGTTAACATGCCTAATGAGTAACATGCTAAAGTCTCAGTTTGATAAGTATACCACTTACACCAAGGTCTTTCATTCACAATCAGCTTCGTAAAGTGGACGTCCCTGTAGAAACAAATTGAATCTTGGAGTCTGGGATAATGAACAATGTCAGCACACTCCAGAGATTAAAGATCCACACCAAAGGGAAGTGGCAGCAGGGAAGGCTAGCTGTGCTTCCTGGAGACATCGGCTAAAGCAGGAGGTCACTGTGGCCTCCCGTGGGCCCATGCTTTGAACCTCAGGACTTCACTGAAAGCACCCTGTTTCTAAGAAGGTTCATGTGGAATAACCTTCACAGCAGCTCGCAAGACTAAAAATTATAACTTGATTTCCGAACGCATTTGCAGCTCTTAGTAGGGGTATGTTATGGCCCCTACTCCAAGCTTCCTAGTGATCATCAGGGCTATGACCAGTGGGGCAGATGGAATTGTAAGATGTCTGTGCCTTCTCTCCCTACAGATGTTACCTCTGCATGAAATCTTGCAAGACTAGGGTCAGGGTAGTGGCCCCATGAGCTGGCACCTGAACACACGTGGTCTCCTTTGTTTTAGTTTCTGCTACACTGTAATGGAAAAATGCAATTTTGGACGTATGCCTCAATAGGAAAGGGCAAGCTAAGGAAACTGTGACATAATGTCCAATTAAGTACTCCTCATCCTTGGCTGTACATGACAATGATCTGTGGATTTTCTTCTGTTCTTCTTTGCTGTTTTTTTTTTTTAAATACAGGTATCTAATGCTACTCCTATTTCTGCTGAATCAAAATTTCCAGGACAAAGGCTATGTAATCTATGTGTGGTTTTCATGCACAACCAGGGTAGAGAACACCTCATACCTTTTGCACAGGAAAAAGTTGGCAGAGGCTACACATCCAGGAAAGCCATAAACTCAGATCAGGGGACCAGTTAATGAAAAGGAGAGAAAATGGGTCCAGAAGAAATAAGGCAAGGGTGGTCAGAGTCACCGGGGAAGAAAATGAAATCCCCGATCAAGCAATAATGGGCAGCTGCAATTATGAGGACAGATAAGACTGGATCTAGACAAGAATGTGGCTATGACCTTCATTCTAGATAAGACCTGTCTTCCTTAGCTCTGACTTCATGTGCCATGTTGTGATGGGACTAGATAGTGCCCACACAAGTCAGTTTGGAGTTGTTGCTTGAATGTAGGGTAGCAGATTGGGTCAGAATCTGATTCCATGGAAGCCCAAGGATGGGAGGGGTGATGGAATGGAGTTTGTCACAATAAATTCTACAGGGTGACACAGGTTCGGTTGGCCAAAAGGTCCATTTAGTTTTTTCTGTAAAATAAAAGACAGATATTTTAAATTTTCACCAGTAACTTTATTGATTTAGACACTTCGAGTATGTCAGCTATCTCCTGCATGGTTTAATGTTGCTCGTTCTCAATTAATGTCTCAATTTGATCACTATCAAGTTCAGTGAGAAATCTCCAACACAAAACTTTGCAAACCACTTTTGACACATCAGATCAGTTACAGGACCATCTGCATACACTGCCCAAATCTTTTTTTGCACTTCAGTTGTGTTTTTATCTCTCTTTAATTAATAAAGCATAATATGCCAAAAATGCTGTGTATTTTCTTTCATCTTCAGTATTAAAATGGCTATACAAAAATTCACCAATTTTGATATATTTTTTTTAAATGCACGCTGATAGGACAGCTGTCACAATACAGTCTAACAAAATTGTTTCACATGAAGCTAAAGGCAACTAAGCACTACTAGAGCCATCGTACAGAAAAAAACAAATGAACTTTTTGGTCAACCCAATTGATTCCAAATAAAATAAATTTAAGAATTAATAAATGTATGTACAAGTATATATAAATATATTCATCCTGCAAAATGTTCTTAATATAATTAACTACCTTTATTAATAGATAAATTATACCAAAATTTTACTAGGGGAATGCAAAGAAGTAAATATTACTGCGTTTTCTTCAGTAAATTTAAAATCCAGCTTTGAAGGCGAAACCCACGCGTTGATTCTGCTAAAGGGGAGGGACTCAGCATGGGCCGAACTCTCCTCCTATTGGGCCTCCACGAGCTCCTTACACTCTGGAGATGCCAGCTTCTGGTTCCCTGATGTGCTAGGCAGTGTCACATCATTTTTCCTTGACTGATGCTGTCCCCTCTGTCTGAACTAATCCCCACCCTCCATTGCTATCTGGCAGTCCCTATGTTTCTCTCAAGACCCAACATCAGAGTCAGCCCTTTCATTGTTCTCCCCCTCCAGCTGTCTTCAGAGAACTGATACTTTCTCATCTGTAACTCTGTCTTCCTTCTTGAATGAGCCCATTCAGTGATAAATGGTTAGAATAGTCACCATTGAACCAGGTTCTGACTTTTACCTGTGGTCAGGGAGTAGCCTCCTCCATGGCTTAGCAAGGCCATGGAAAATAGACAGACAGAATAATATGTTCTTGATTTGCTTTGTGTAGCTCAACTCTTGTGGTAAATGTTTGCTGTACAAGAGCAGAAATGCTGAGAAATGTCAAGGCCATCTTGTAGTCAGTTAAGAAGGAAAAATCAGGATTGGAATGAATGAATGACAGGCAAAGGACTTGTCTATTTCAGCATTTGAAGCAAGATCCCTTTACTAATTTATTATCATGAAAGCAAATATCTTTATATGACTATTTTCTTATTTTAATTGTCTTTGATAATATTGACTTAATATTTGCTTAAGTGCTTACTATACTAGGAAATGTTCTGGGTATTTTACGTGTATTAGGCGATGTTATCCACACAATGTTACTATGAGGTAGATCTTTCTGCAGCTGAAGATGCTTTGGCTCAATGCCACGTAGCCAGGAATGAGCAGAGCTGGGCTTTAGATCCAGGCTGCCTGGTTCTGGAGCCTACATACTTAGTCTGTTACGCAGACTTTCAGTGCTAAAGCTGGGGAAGTCCTGGGCAACCTGGGACCGGTTGGTCACTCTGTGCTCCAGGATCAGGGCATCTGCTATGAGATCTTGAAGGCTCTATCAATTGCCCTGGGCAGCCATAACAAAATACCGCACACTGGGTGGTTTTAACAACAGAACTCCATTGTCTCACAGTTGTGAAGGTTAAAAGTCTGCAATAAAGGTGTTGACAAGGCCATGCTCTCTCTACAGATGCCAGGGAAGGATCTTTCCAGGACCCTTTCCTTGGCTGAGATGGCTGTCTTCAAGTTCGCATGTCGTTCTCCCTGTACACATGTTTGCTTCCTATTTCCCCTTGCTATCAGAATCCCAGTCATATCGGGTTAGGGTCTGCCCCAATGACTTCGTTATTATTTCATTACCTCTGTAAAGACCTTATCTCCAAATAAGGTCACATTCTGAGGTACTAAGGGTTAAAACTTCAGCATAGGATTTTTAGGAGATACAGTTCAGCCCACAACAAGGTCCATTAAGTAACCAGAGGTCAAGGTCAAGGTCAGGCTATGGAGTAGTTCAGGGTTTTTCCATTTTATTGCACATTAAAATCACCTAGATGGCTTTTAAAAAAGAAAGAAAACAAAAAAATACCCCAGCACTTTTAGGTCCCATGTCAGATGAATTAAATAAGAATTTTGATGGTGGGTGGAAGCACTGGAAAATTTTTAAAGCTCCCAGGTTATGCTAATACACAGCCAGGAGTGAGAATCACTGATCTCTCTGAGCTGAGGACCCTGCAAGTAGCAAGTCCAGGGGGAAGAAAGTTGAAAGAAAGGGTAAGGCAGAGGCAGAGGCAAAGGTGTGGTCAAGGGGCCCCATCAATAGCAAAATACATGCCTAGGGCTGGGC
>PVJI01020145.1:0-29593 GCA_004026765.1 Micronycteris hirsuta | reverse complement strand
GAAAGAAGAAGACAAATTTATAGAATCAGTATAATTTCAACAGATATGGCAGCCACAGGAGAATTAACATTCACATGTGAATGAGAGTATAAGGACAATCATCAACAGGAGAAAACACAGAGAAAACTGCTCAGAGATTGATAAAAATCCTGATATTTCAGGAGTATAGGCTGCTTAGTAATAGGTAACTACCAAGCACCTTACCGGGGCTGGTTCAAAGGGTTGAGTACGTGCTAATAGAAGGAGATTTGACTTTGGGCAGGGGACACACAATGCAATATACAAATGATGTATCATATAATTGTACACTTGAAGCCTATATAATTTTATTAACCAATGTCATCCCAGTAAGTTTAATAAACTCATATTTAAAAAGTAGTCAAAGAGTAGTCACTAATTATTTTAACAGAGACATAAGTTAATTAAATGAAAATTTTAGGAAAGTTGACTGGGCAGCAGATTATAAGACAACTCACTGTAGGGGAGAGAGCTAAAGCCCAGTTCAACTAATGCCATAATCTTAGACAATAAAGGCTTAAAATAAAGCAGTGTCAGTGGCGGATGAGGGAGGGAAAGAGTAAAAGCCAGAAGCACTGAAGATGGATCAGCAACTGGACTTTGTGGCTGCTGGGTGTAAGGAAAACTGGGAGAGGGAGTTGATTCTGAACCATCCTGGGCAACAGGAAGGATGAAGATGACACAGGCGGTGATGGCAAAAAGCCACTTCATTGCCACTGCTGCAGTCAAGCTCCAGCAAACAGTATTCAAACTCTGAGGTGCAAAAATTAAATTCCGGGCGAAAATCTTATCCCACACTACAGAAGCCATTTGCTATGACAGGTCAACAAATCTCAAGATTCTGTAGCTTTCCAAAAACAGCAATGGGGAAAGTCACACTAACTATACCCCTTGAACTCGACTAGGTAACTGTCTGACAATCCCTTCAGACCAATGTCCAGTAAAAGAATCTGACCTCAGCCCCACAGGCTGTCATGAAATTCGCATTTCAGCAGCTTCCTCTTCCTATATCAGACAACCCCCAATGGTTACTGTGATGTCATACTTTACCAGTGAATCTCATCAGAAGGGGAAGCATGTGGACAGTGAAGAGTACACGGCTAAAGGTTGGTCTTTAATGTCCTGTTCAAAAATAATGATTTAAAACAGTTTAAATGTTAAAAATAATAAACTAAATTAAGGGGAAATTGGAGTCAAGCAACATTATGAACACCCCCTTGGATGGAGAGTTCAGTATAGGCAACGTGACAGAAAGCTCCTATAAGTAGCCGGAAATATTTAGCCAAAGATATTGACCTTGTTTCTTGGATAGTTTTCCAAATACTTAAATATGAGCATACAAGTTCTTTTAAAATTGTATCTCTGGTTCTAAGCCCTGTAAACACATCATCACTGAACCCTAATGATTGTTTGCTCGAACTCTATTGGAGGCAAAATGGGAAAAAAGGCAGAGCCCTTGGAGCTTGAACACCGCAGCTAAAGCCTCTGTGAAGGAAGACCAAGAGTGTACGTTGCCGATGCCCGTGTCGGTGCTGCAGGGGATGACGGTGGGAGCGTGGTGGAGGCTATTCCCAGGCTAGGAGGTCTGATTCGGGTTATCAGGTCGAAGTGATACAGTGCCGCCTGAGTACACGTGTTTTCATCGATGCCTAGTGAGCCAAGGAGGATGAGAACTGACTGAGGAAACCAAGTGAGAAAGTATGAAGATCAATACAAGGGAGAACATAGAGAAACAAACAAACAAACAAAAAGACAAGATAGAACAGGAATGGGTTCTGAAATGAATTTTGTGATAGGACCTTTAATTCTGTGTCCACCTTTCTCTTATGCCTAGTTTACTTTGCTTTGCTTTGTGTTCTTCAACACAAACCTCAGCTGGTGCTCCTGCCCTAGTCTCAATACCAGAGAACCAACATCAAAACTACCAGTTTTTCAGGCCCTGCTCTCATAGGCACCTATAAAATTCATTCCCATAAAATCTAAGTGCAAACAAGGTTCGACTTTCACACTCCACCCTCACCATTTCTACCCAGAGTTTCACCTTCAAAATAATTTCACTACTGCCAAACATGCAGTGAAGGTATTGGAGCAATTCAGGTGAGCTTCACCAGAAAGGGGAGGACTTGACACACGGACTGTGGCTCCTAGAAGATGCAGCGCAGTGCACCTGCTGACCTGAAACTCAGCATTGTACCAGCCTATTTCCCCTTCACAACCAAAATGGCACTTCTCAGAAACCTCTTGGACAAAGAAGAAAGCTCCAGGCATCTGCTAGCTTCCCCACGGGAATTGCTTTAGAAATACTAGTTTTTGGCACCCCTAGCAACTGTTCCCAGTGAGATTTTACACCCCGGATCTTGTTTTTGATTTCAAGGGCAGCATCGTCCCAAGCATGCGCCACCACCTCCCCTCCCTTGTTAGCCCAGCTCAGCAGACAGCTTCCTCCACCTAATCCTGATTCAACAATTTAATTTCCTGGACATTAATTGAGCATTTAGTGCATACAAAGCTATGAAGTAAAGGTCTAGACTAGTGATTTTCAATCGGTGTGCCACAAGGATTTTTAAAACATGTGATACCTGACTACTTAGTCAGGGGCACTGACCTCTTTTCCCTTAGATTGTCAAATAAAAAATGACAACAGCCAACATAACAGCCATCATCCAGTGTGAATGAATTAAAATTTTACCTATTTTTGGTCATATCAGCAAAAAAAATTTTTTTAATATATATTATATAGAGTTTGAGTAATTAGTTTATGTGTGCCATGGGATGAAAAAGGTTGAAAATCTTGGTCCAGACAGTAGAGGGATGAGTCTAAGATAATAAAATACTTGTGGCAAATAGTATTTTCCAAAGATGGCCTCATCAATATAGCCCCACCCACACTCTCTTCTTACAATGTGATTTTCAAGAGTCGAGATATACCTTCTCCCCCTGAGTCTCGTTAAGTGTGTGACCACTGCAGAAATAATACTATGTGACATCCAAGTGTAAGTTCTAAAAGGCAGTAGAGCTTCTGCCCAGTTTCATTGGGATGCTTGGAATCCAGCCACCGTGCTCTGAGGAAACCAAGCAGCTACATGGGAAGTCCATGCACAGGTGTTCTAGCCGCTGTCCCACTCAAGGTCCTGGCTGAGAGCAACACCGAACACCTCCCATGCGAGCGAGTGCATCTTCAGACGATGCCGGCCCCCGCCTCTGAACCACCAACGGATGCTGAGTGGAACAAAGATGAGATGCTCCCACTGAGCCCTGCCCAAATTGCAGATCTTTGAGCAAAATAAATGTCCTCATTAGTTTAAGACACTAAGTCTTGCGGTCATTTGTTACTTAACAACAGATAACCAGAACAGTATAGATAGCAAGACCTCAGAGAGCTCACAGCCAATTCAGGGAAATAAGCACTCTCACAAATGACTACAATATGTCAAGGTACAAGTTCCTTAAGAGATCCACAAAGTAAAATAAATATGTATTCGAATGTATATGTGTGTGTGCGTATGTATATGTATATGTGCATATATATATACACACACACATATATATAATCATGGTTTATACATAGATAATTTCTAAATACATTAAAAATTGATACTAGTTACTCCTCTGTGGAGCAGTCCTTGAGTTTAAGGGAAGAAGACTACTTTCAGTCTCTTTCTTGGTATGTTTTAATCCTCACATTATCCATGTATTTCTGTAACTTCAAAATCAGTTTGAATTTCTAAAAATAAATATAAATTAAGAGAGAAAGAGCTAATAAAAAAGTGCTGCAGGCACCACATGAGGGTGGTACTTCAGGTGCTCCGTGAGGGTGGTATGAACCTAATGATGGGCAATACCTGTATTTTCTCCGTCTGTGCCTGTTTTCACATCTATATAAACACAGTACCAACCTCATAAGGTTTCTGTGAAAGTTAAAGTGGTGTAGAAGTACTTAACAAATACTAATCACACAATAAGTGTTAATTAAAATATCTAAGAAACCCCAAGCTGCTGAGCAATCGTATTGCATGTGGACCAGGGACCCACATGGCAGAAGTGGACTGTCACTTTAGGATGAGAAACATTCTCTGTTCTCCCTAGATTAAAGGATTAAAAGGAACCAGCATTTTTAGGTGAAGTTGCAGGAGACGGTAAACGACATCTTTGACAACATTGTGAAAACTTCTGCAAATACCACACTGACTTACATTTTCCAAAATGTTACAAGACCACTAAATTGAAAACTTCACGCCCACTTCCTCATTCTGCTTCCCCTTCATGACTTTCATTGGGTGTGACAGTGGTCTGCACATTACAGATGCCTGCCAGCCATAGGAGGCATTGCTCAATTATGTCAAAGGAAGACCGATCTTTCCATTTGCTCTCATATATAGTTTTCTCATTCGAATGATATAGAATGGGGTATAGCATTCGAAAGATGGGGTGGGGTCGCCTTCCCCAAAGTGCCCTGTAATCTAAAAGGTTGGCAAAAACATGATCTAGTTCTAGAGGTATGAAGGGTCCAAAGGAAATGGGTAAGGGGAGGTTGCACGTGGGACACATGATGCGAGAGTGTAACCGTAACATTTTCAGAACTGACAATAAGTTAGCTTAAGCTTTGTACATTTCAGTGTAATGGCGTCATCGTTCTTCTTGCAAAGTCAAATAAGTAATGAGCAGTTCCTCTCTGACTCAGGGACTTCTGTTTTTTCCTGTTTGGTTTAATTCACTCAGGTATCTTAGAGACACATGAAATATCATTTCAGCTCTTTAAAGGTGGCTATACTTGATTTTTTTTGTTTCTTACAAACCAGGAGTTTCACCTCATCGAAATTTCTGGCACTTCAGGAAAAATTTTATATCTCCATTTCCTTTCTTTAACTTAGAGATGTTACTACCAGCCTCTCAAATCTAAGAGAACACTCTCTGCTCACAATGAATCAGACAACAACAACAAAAAGTAAAAGCCTTCCAAGCACAAGAGAAATCATGCTAAATGTGGTCAAGAGCTAAGTTGCTGAATTTCACTAAAATTTAGCCACTTTAAATCCCTTTGGGTATAAACTGAGTGAGAGTGAATAAACCAAGAGATTGACTAAATAACAAAACTCGCTGATTCCATCACTATGTAGTGAATCTAAACAAATGTGAATGTGAATTGTAATGAATGTAAAGTGTGGTCTGTGCAAATTGCATACTCAAAATTCTCACTGATACATTGGGTGGAATTGTATAGGGGCATGAAGCATTCCTAATTATCTTTATAAGAAGTTTTTGAAGGGGGAAAATTCACCTACAGAGATTTTGTGACGACACTTAGCTGGGAGTTCTGAAAGCTGGTTCAAGCCACCAAAAAAACAATGCACACAAGATTTATACCACACAGTAGTCAGCCCCAGCCTTCTTCCAGACTGTGTTCCGTTTTAGTTTTCTTCCCATTGTCTCTGCCTAGAGCAACATTTGGTAAAAGAAAGTGGAAGGCCATGTTCAGATAACAATGAGCCAATGATTCTCCCTGATAATCTTGTAGTACCTGTTTATCACAAGCCTTTAGCAAAAGGGTTGCTTCAACAAGAAGTCTACTCAGTGTAAGATGAATAAGGTCTGAGGACCTAATGTATAACATGGGGCTATAGCTGATAACACTGTATGGCATAACGGAAATTTGCCAGGAGAGCAGAACTTAAATGTCCTCACTGAAAACAAAAGGAGAGGTAAATATGTGAGATGATAGATGTGTTAACTCAATGAGGGGGATACTTTCACAAAGTGTACATATATCGAATGATCAAATTACACACTTTAAATATCTTACAACTTTGTCAATCATAACTCAATAAAGCTGAAGGAAAAAGACAAAGTCCACTGAGGTTGTCATTACCTTACTTCAAAACAAGAAATAGAACCCCACAACCCCATGGCTCATGGCTAAATACACCTTGTACTCTCAGCCCCCCAGGCCGTACCTCTTTCCCCACCACTGCAAGTGCCTCTTCAGTGATCTTGAACTGATTGGACATCTGCTGTAACTCACTCTAAGTGTGGAGTTATTCTACACTTCCTTATCCATCTGCTAAAGCACCCTAAATATGTGCAAAGGCGTGCACACTTGCACACAGCCCCCTTTACCTAGCACGGAGAAAAAAATTTCAATTTGTTTTTGTATTCTTTATTAGTTTATGTATTCTTATAAGTTTAAAAATTTTCATAAAGAGATGAGTTTTTTTAAAATAATAAAACTTTTGAGCATGCCAAAGAATCAGTGTATTTGCAGGTTACATAGGAACTGCTGATGTTAATGCTGATCTGATAATCCAAGCACTTCTCTGTCCCCACAAGGGGTAGTTGCAACTACAGTATTTCAGATCATTTTCTGTATTTTTTTTTTTTTTGGCCAATTAATGGCTCTAAGCCCATAACAACCAATACTCAGCAAATAGTACAAACAAAATCAAAACAAAGCAAAACAAAACAGAAAACGAATGCCTAGCGACACTGCTGCCCCGGGACGGAGTATGCAGTGCTCCTCACTGATGGCTGACTGTGGAGTCTGACAGCCTGGGTTTCTTCTACATGGGACTCACTTGCCATCAGGAAGACCCTAAAATATATATATATATTGATACCTTAATACACAGTGTGATGGTATTTGGGTATCAGGCCTTTGGGATGTAATTAAGTCATAAATGTGGAGCCCTGAGGATGGGTATTTTGTATTTGTTTCAGGTGTATGCAGAGTGGTTAGACAATCATATAGTTTATACAGTGTTTCCCCCAATAGTTCTAGTACCCAACTGGCACCATACAAAGTTATTGCAATATTATTGACTGTATTCCCTATGCTGTGCCTTACATCCTCATGACTATTTTGTAACTACAAATCTGTACTTCTTAATCTCTTCACCTTTTTCACCCAGTTCCCCAGTTCCCGTCCCCTCTGGCAACCATCTCTGAGGTTGTTTCTGTTATGTTTGTTTATATTGTTCTTTGGACTCCACATGTAAGGGAAATCATGTGATATCTGTCTTTCTCTCACTGACTTATTTTACTTAGCATAATACTCTCCAGGTCCATCCATGCTGTCACAAATTGCCAGATTTCATATATTAATTTTTAATGCATTCCATACCCTGAGAATAATATTCAATGACCCAAAGTTTCTTAAACTCTATGAACCTCAGTAAACTCAACTGTAAAATGTAGATAGCATGTTTGTTTGCTCAGAGTTGCTTTAAAGATATGAAAAAATGCCTAGGACAGTGCCTAGAATATGGCCTACCCCCAAAATAAGTGCTGTTAGTAGTGGTAAGAGGAGGAGGAGGGGAAGCAGAGGTAGTAGAAGTTGTAGCAGCAAAAGTGGTGGCAGTAAAAGTAGTAGCAGTCATAGTCGCTGTAGAAGTAACAGTAGTAGTTATAGCAGTAGTGGAAGGACGAGTGGTAGAGCAACAACAAATAGTGGTGGTGGTGGCAGTAGTGGCAGTAGTGATACTAGGAGTAGTAGCCATAGCAGGAGAAGTAGGGGTAGCACTGGTAGAACCATGCTGTGACTGGCTCTCTTTTCTGTAGTTTCTGATAGAACATAAGCTCCCTCGGGGTAGCATCTCTTCCCTCTTTTTCACTTTATCTCTAGCACTAACAGAGTGCCTGGCATGGTTGGTGCTCTCTCTCTCTATTTGCTAAATGAATGAGTGAATGCTAGAGATAGAAGCAATGGTGGCAAGGTTTGCAGTAGAGGTTCATAGCAACAGGGATTCCAAGAGGGAACAGAAGGGTTCCTGTGACAAGGAGTAAAATCCCAGGTTGATACAGCTCCACACTTCTAAAGAGACTCAGTGACTCCAGGGGCATTGGAGCCTACCTGTGGACCTTCCAATTGTAAATCAGCATTTCACAATTCAGGTTGTGACTTTTATATTTTTAAAGCAGCAAACTCATAGCCGTACTACCAGTAGGTATGTACCCACTGAAAGATGAACTGGCCCAAGTGACAAGATGTTCCCGTAAGTAGGAACAACAACATTTGCATTTGAAAATTTGGCATTTGGAGTGTAGCGTGTGGTGGCAGCCAAAACTGCCTTCAGGGAGAAAGTGGAGATGGGAGACGAAAGGTGAGCGTGGAGGAGTGTGAATTCATATGCATCATCTTCTTGGCTCAGCAGAGCAAAGCAGCAATACAATGCATCTGGCACGATGAGTAATGCCCAGGGACTCAGTGACACCGTGCTTTGTGGATCCAACAAGCAGAATCACATCTCCTGGGCAGATGGAGAACCCCTTGGAATCTCACTGAGACTGAGGGGGAAAGAACATGCTCTTCTCTACCTAAAACAGTTCAGTGATGACTCAATGGAAAATACAGTTTTAATTACTTTGTTTCTGTTCAAGTTTATTAGACATAAAACATCATGTTCATATTTTAACCAAACTACATTGATACCTCCCAAAAAGGAAGGAAAGAGAATAGTGTTGTTTTCTACCATGCTTCCCTAAGAGGTCACTCACAGCAGGAATGTGGGATTCGGTGGTGGGAGGCAGGCTAGTACCCGGGGGTCAGGAAGACAGGCCACAGTAATGGGACAGGAACGAAAGCGTAGACTTGACGGTGGACCGGGGATCCAGCATGCTGAGATCAATCATGTAAGGGCCCGACTGTGGAAGGGTTTAACTACAAACAAGAGGTTCACGTGAGAACTGAAAACGTGGGAAAATGAGTTCTCCTGGCCATGGAGCAGAACCTACCAGCAAGAGATAAATGCATCCAACTTCCCAGGGGAGAAAAGCATTTAAAGAAAATAATTTGAGCTTCAAATTTCTCTAAGACATTTTAGGAAGTCCAATTCAAATGAAGGTAGAAAGAATTGAAAACTTCTGTATGTTTAGACTATAGAAAAATACAAGCAACAGCTAATTAATAAATTACATTTACTTTTGCAGCTGCTTCCCCTACTCCCCAAAACTGATACTAATTGGAAAGTTCACAGACTTAAACATAATAAAGAGAAAATGCTAGAGACTGAATTCCAAGACTCATTCCTTTGAAAACGTCTTACTTAACCAGACATTTTACAGGTGAGGCTGAACATCTATGTGGCATCCATAAAAAGGGGAGTTTAGGCTTGGAACTGGTTTCTTTCAGAAAAACACTGGCTTTTATTGACATTTCACAGGGGTGTCTCTTCCCAAATGTAGCGAGAAGCAAAGGCCTGTCCTTTTAATTCTTCTATTGACTCTAATGCATTGAAGGAGCCATTCAAGAGCATTACTTGTTCTAATAATTTTATTTGCTTTAAGCTCCACCTGGCTTTGCCATCATTTCAGATATGAGATTATACCCATGTGCTCCTCACCATTTTCAATGATCTGACTTTTTAGTTTCTGTTTTGCCCCTTGTATTTTCTTTTATTTTTATTTGATATACATTTTTTCCAATTATTATCTGTGTGTTTTAGGCAGTTTATAAAATACAGAGACCCCTCAACCACCAATAGCCATTGTGAACATTTGCCATGAACTTTCTGGTCCTTTTTTGTTATTAAAATTTTAACTAGATGAGGCCCGGCTGGTGTAGCTCAGTGGATTGAGCGCAGGCTGGGAACCAGAGGGTCCTGGTTCGATTCCCAGTCGGGGCACATGCCTGGGTTGTGGGCCAGGTCCCCAGTGAGGGCCATGTGAGAGGCAACCATACATTGCCCTTTCTCCCTCCCTTCTCCTCTCTCTGAAAATAAATAAATAAAATCTATAAAAAAATTTAACTAGATGAGACAATTATGCTTATTATGTATCCTCTACTATACCAGTTAAACTGGTATCTAATAACCATTTTATTTACTCACTGAGAACTACTCACAACATGATTTTAATTGTGATGTAATAGTCCATCCCATAGCTAGCTGTACCATCTTTTCTAGTTATTGCCAACTAATCCACTTTTATTAAATATTAAGTTGTGCCCTGGCTGCTGTGACTCAATGGATTGAGTGCTGGCCTGTGAACCAAAGGGTTGCTAGTTCAATTCCCAGTCAGGGCACATGCCTAGGTTGCAGGCCAGGTCCCCAGTGTGGGGTGTGCAGAGGAAACCACACATTGATGTTTCTCTTTCTCTCCCCCCACCTTCTCCTCTCTGAAAATAAATAAACAAAATATTTTTAAAATATTAAGTTGTTTCTAACATTTCATTATTAGAAATAATGGTGTAATGAATATTGAACATAGAACTTTGTCCACGTTTTCTTAGAATCTATCCTTATATAAAAAATATTTTTGGTTTGAAAAAAATGGCTGCTTTTAAGGCTCATGATGGATATTGCTAAATTATTAGCAGAAAGTTTATCCAAGAAATCATTGATCTTTCAGAACTCTTGACAATCTTTATTATTACCAGTTAAAAACATTTGTTAATATGTGCTCTGTGTAAAATGTTACCTTATTTTTGTTTTGATTTGTATTTTTGAAAATTTGTCTTTCTTATATTATAAAAGAAGATATTTTCATATTTTGTTAACCATTTATACTTCCTTTTTTGTGATTTTTTACATACATGTATTTTTTTAACTCACATTTTTTATCTTTGAAAAAATATTTTATTTTTTCACAATTTCTTAAATGCGTTAGTTGTTATCTTTTCATTTTGTTTATGGCATACAGAATTTTTTTATTTTATTCATCAATCTTTTTCTCTGTGATTTCCTTAATTGCTTTTAAGTTTAGAAATTCCTTTTCCATCCAGAGATCAGATAAATATTCATCTATATTTCTTATAAGTTATTTTCATTTAACTATTTATATTTAACTCTTTAATCTACTTGGAGTAAAATGGGTAATTATTTTCATGGGCCGGGGGAATGCAATAATCTGAATAATAAATTTCCCCAAATAGCATTATAAAATTATCACCCTCTGTCTCACTGATTTACAGTGCTTCATTTATCTTATTAAACTTTTCTATAATCTAGTTTCTATTTCCAGCTTATTTATCTATATTTCAATAGCTATGATTTTCAGCTAGTCCTGTGTTGTTCTTACTATCGTGATTCTTTGCAACCCAGTAGAATGGTTAAGAATTCTATTCTGGAACCAGAGCATGTGTCTCAGATTTCAAATCTACTCCTCACCAGCTTTCTAACGACGGGCTAGTTATGGCCTCTGTGTGACTCAGTTTCCTTATCTGTGAGATGGGCATACCAATGTTACTTCCATTATGAGATTGTCATGAAGAATAAATTGGTTAATTAAATAAAGAGCTTAGAAGAGTGCTCAGCGTGTAGAAACCACCACAGAAGTGTTAACTAATTATTAATTTTGTTGTCATTACTCTATGTCATAGGGTAAGTCCTTATAACCTAATCTTTCAAGATTTTTATAAATATTTTCTTGTTTTTCTTTCAGGTAACCTTCATTTTTAAATGAAAATAGATTATTTTTTCTGGTGGTAAAAGTACATGTCAATTATAAGAACATTTTGCAGACAATGCATAAAGATAATTTAAAATTACCTATAACCCATTGTCAACATAAGAAACATTCAAACCTGCAGAGAATTTTTGTGAGTTTATTTGAGCCAAACTGACAAAAGTTACCTCCGGGAAGCAAAACCTCAACGAGCTGAGATAATGATGTGAAAAACGGCAGTTTAGCACCTTATTTTATAAATTACAATCAAAAGAAGAGATGTGAGCTCCGTGAAACCTACTGGTGACATGTTAGGAAGGCCGGAGGAAGCAGAGTGGGAAAACCTGAGGGACTGGATAAAAGGTAAAATGGTAGACACATACTTCTTTTACATAGGTGAGTATAGGACAGTTAATAGTCAACAATTAACTGGTGCAGTGACTGTGCTTTGAGGGATCCTGAAAAAAGAAATTAGACATTCCAAACGTATGTTACCTTTGTGTAGACACAAAAAGATAACAGACAGGCGCAGTTAAGGTAAAGACTGACCTTTGTTAGGGAAAAATACAGGCCTAGGACAAGACTACCTGCCATGAACTGCTTTTAGTTAGTAAGTTTTAATTTCAGACCATCCTACGTGGTTACTTCCCGTCTCTGAGTTTGTGAGGCTGCCACGCGAGCCTCCCTGCAGCCTGTCAGGTTTCGCCTGTGGCCCTTTTTTCCCACACCATCACCCAGAGATACATGTTCTTAACACTTGGGTAGGAAGTTACCAAATACTAACTCTTTGTTAGTTGTGCAAAACCTCTCATTTTGATATGCAGGTAGACTGAGAGACCAAGGCCCAGAATGGGTGGCTAAATGTGAAAGAATAACATAATAGACAAATGTCAGTTTTACTCAAGTAGCTAAATTTCTCAGAACTCTACCATGTCTTAACTTGCCAGCTTCAATGATGTCGCTCTCTGTTTCTTAGACCTGGTTTAAAGATGAACTGAAGTTGTGAACGCAGAAAAGAGTGTTCTAAGAAAACAGAATCACAACTTCGGGGGACTGCTGTTCTTTTAGGTAGGAATGAGTCACTGCAGAGTTACATCACTCACAGCAGTAACTGTGGGGCAGAGTTCTGTGCAGCCCGAAGGAGCTGCGCTATCAAGGAGAAGGCTTCCGGGAAGAGGCTCTGCCTAGTCATCTCAGGATCGGTGTCTTCGAGTAAGAGATACAGACAAGAGATAGAAGCTGAACAGCACCTATCATTTGCCAGGAAATCCCTGTCCAAGGGATGGAGTCATATAACAAAACATTACTCAGTCCCATACAAGAGTGAAGTAAACTGTTATCCATTTAGAAAACATTTCTCTATTTTGGCTACATTTGACTTTTTAAATATTCATAATATAAATTAATTTCTAATAGACTTTATTTTTTAGAGCAGTTTTAGGTTCACAGCACAATGGAACAAAGGACTGAGTTTCCGTACGCTTCTTGCTCCCACATGGGCACCACCTCCCCCACCATCAACCTCTCACACCAGTGGGTGTTTCATAATCAATGAGCCCACGCGGACACATCATTACCACCCAAGTCCATGGTTTGTGTTAGGGCTCACTTTTGGTGTTGTACGTTCTGTAGGTTTTGACAAGTATATTATGACATGTATCGACCATTGTCATATCATACAGACTAGTTTCGCTGCACTGAAGAATCATACTCCACCTACTCACCCCTCCCTCTTCCTGACCCTTGGCACCCGCTGTTCTCTTCACAGTCTCCATGGTTTTGCCTTTTCCAGGATGCCAAAACGTTGGAATCATATGGCATGTAGATTTTTCAAACTGGTTTCTTTCACTTACTGATATGCATTTAAGGTTCTTTCATGCCTTTTCATGGCTTGATAGCTCATGTATTTTTAGTGCTGAATAATATTCCATTGTTTGGAGGCTCCGCAATTTATCTCTTCACCTACTAAGGGACACCTTGGTTGCTTTCAAGTTTTGGCAAATATATTTTTGACAACAGTCTTTTATCAAATATGTCTTTTGCAAATATTTTCCTCCCAGTCTGTGGCTTGTCTTCTCATTATCTTAATAGTCTTATCACATGCAAGTTTTCCTGTATACCCCGAATTGCACATTAGGGCTCCAAGACTGAGATAAAGAAGCTGCAGAACTAACAACTGGAGCAGCCATCTCTTTCAAGACTTACTAAAGGACAGGGGAGGGGCTCTGCTGCTCTCAACCGTCTCAACCCAGGCTGTGCCCTTCCCTACCCCAATGGAGTCTAAAGGGAGGGCTGGAGTGGGGAAGGGAAGTGGGAGATCAGCAACATTGTGGGCCAGCCTTGGTGAGGGTGAAAAGGAGAGATGCTGCGGGTTTTTCTTCCACTCCCCAAGGACACGCCTGTCGCCACCAAGCCAAGTACAGGGGCTGCCACGAGAGCCATTCTTAAAGTCAGAATGGGTGCCTATTAGACAAAAACACCACCATTTCTTTTCCAGCTTCAACCTCTTCATACACAGTAGCCTTAACAGCCCACCTCCAATACCTGACTGAACTGAGGAGAAAAAATGACGAGCAAAAGAGGCCACAGCCCTGGGGCAACCCACAAACTGAATCCTCGGGCCAAGTGAACTCAATCTGCAGTGATTCGGTTTGTTTTTTCCTGCAGAATTCTACGACTGAGGCCTGAGGGCTGGCAGCCAAATGAGCAGACCAAGTGTAGGAGGCTGGGGATGTTCTGTGGATAAGATCTTTCTGGGCGGATCTGTCATATTAATGACTGTGCCTGGGGAGTGCCCCCGGGGTACTGAGAACTCTCTGACCGCTGCCTGCCAGTCACATGACCCAGGAAAGAGTCGAAATCTTACACAGAGGAAGGACCGTTAAATGTGAGAGACCTGTCCTTTTTTCTCCTTTCTCCCTGCCCCAATCTCCCTGGACAGTAATAGCCTAGAAGAGGGAGAGAAAGATATACCATATACCCCAGGGACATTACCACACCCTTATCCTTCTGATCCCCAAATTCTATATCTAACCTAGGGCATTAGATAAGATAGTTTAAAATAAATTGAAATTGTGTTCTTCTAACACAGAGTTAGTTGTGGTTTTGTTTTTGTTTTTTTATAGGGAAAAAAATGGCCAAAAGATCATTGTATATATCTAAGGAAAAGGAAAATTTGACAAAGCTTAAGTATTTTGGAGGAGAAAAAATAATGTTACTTTCATGCATAAGATCCAGGCAAGTATAGACTAGTCAGTAAACTCACTACTCAAAGTGAACAAAATAATGTGATATTGCTGTTAGGAAAAAGTGCTCCACTAAAACGGTCAGAGGTAAAAAGTGAAGGAGGAGGACGATGCATTGTATTTTTGATTAATAGTGTAGAAGACCCCGCATCAAAGAGCAAACCATACGCAAGATTCCTACGAACGCGCTCAGCACAACAGACTGATGGCATATTAAAGGAGGAGAAACTTGGGTTTGGCATTAGGAAGGCCTGGATTCAAATCCTGACTCTGCTCTTTGCTGCCTCTGCAACCTCTCAAAGTCCTCGTGGAAAAGGACCACAGTAATGTCTCCTAACAAAGTTAGTACAAGGATTACAAATGAAATGTGACTTTTGGGGAATGTTGATTTTTTAAGCTGTTTGTTGGGAAGCAGGACTCAGAGGGAACCTTTGACCCTACCCCTTTCCTGCCTAAGAGATTCAGCTAGAAAAGCCTGTTCCAGAAAGGAGAGCTTAGGGTGTTTGCCTCAGCTTAATTTGAATTAAGTATGGTAAATAGAAAAGCTTCAGCCCTGACTGGTGTGGCTCAGTTAGTTGGCTGTCATTCGGCAAAGCAAAGAATTGTCGGTTGGATTCCCAAATCAGGGCACATGCTGGGGTTGCTGATGGGTTCATTCGCTGGTCCGGATGAGTAGGAGAGGAGACCGATGGATGCTTCTCTCTCACATCAACGTTCCTCTCCCTCTCTTCCTCCCTCCCTTGCCCTCTCTCTAAAAATAAATATATTAAATCTTTTAAAAAAAATACAAACCTCTTCAGATTAAAAAAATAATAATCAAAATAAGAAGGAAGGCTTCAGGCAGGTGCTTATTAGCTAGATGCCCTCCATGTCCCATTGATTCTGAGTTGCCTAGCGAGGGTTTTCCTGCATGTATGTCCCAATTTGCCAACTCTCACTTCTGAAATAAGACCCCATCCTGCCCCCTCGCCCACTGTTCTCCTTTGCCCAGAACATCTTATATACCCAGTATTACCTCACTATCTTTGGAATTTTCAAGCCTATGTGAATTCTCCATATACGTGTATTAAAAGCGATTTTTTTCCTGTTAGTCTGTCTGTCTCTGTTTGTGTGACAATTAGTCCAGCCAGAAGAATTTAAAAGGTAGAAGGAAAAGCATTAACATTTTTTAGCCCCCACAATACCTGCCATATGATAGGTGCTTAAAAAATGGTGGCTCTATTATCAGCATTTTTTTTTCACCATTTATTTATTACCATATATTGTCACGGTCATTTACCAGAGAATTGAAAGCACTGGTAAAAACATATTTAAGTTGAAATTGGGGGTTATGTAAAAAAAAATCACAACACTTAGGGTCCCAGTTCGATTCCCAGTCAGGGCACATGCCTGGGTTGCAGGCCAGGTCCCCAGTGAGGGCCATGTGAGGAGCAACCATACATTGCTGTTTCTCTCCCTCTCATTCTCCCTCCCTTCCCTTCTGTCTAAAAATAAATAAATAAAATCTTTTAAAAAAATCACAACACTAAAACATTCATAGTTCAGGTTAAATGAAATTCCACATAACAGTTGGCATTTGGCCTAGCTTAGGTACCCTAGTTTAGGAACTACTTCCCAGATGAGAAAAATATAAAAGGGTTGGGATTCAGCCTGCTTTCCATACTTTACCACAATGTATCAGGATTGAAAGGTGACTTAGGAAAGCAAAGCCCAAAGATACCAATGATTTGCCTGAGACGGTCTGATCCCACCTGTCCCCCACTCATCCTGCATATCCCCCCGTCTACACACCTGTGGGCTCTTTCAGTTGCAGCATACAGTTAAGTGCCGCTCCACTCCATCTTTGTCTTTTAAGGAAGGCAGCTAACTCAGGTGACAGTCCTGTTTCCTCTGCTCACCTTGGGAGGGCACTGGGCAACAGCCACATGCAAATCAGCCTGCTGATCCAGTACAACCCGACACTGCACTGAACTACCAGACAAGGATTTCATTTAATTACAGTCTATTTCAATCATGGTCCCTATTGCCTTCCTCCCTTGACCATTTTTCTCTCATTCCATGTAGGGTGGGTGGCAGATATTGTTAGCAGGCAGCCAGTTAGATATTAATGAAAGAGAAGGGAGCCAGGCAGTGAATTAAGCTGGATTAACTAGGGAGGGGCAGCCTCGAAGACATTCCAGGGAATAACCGCATCCTCCACCAAAGGAACGCTAATCCTAGAGTTGGCAGGAAGGACGAACCGGCTTTCCAATCTCCCCAGGGGAACAGCCAGCTTTTCCCCAGATTTCCAAGAAGAACGGGGGAACTGTGGATAAACAGTGAGGGGAAAATTCCTCTGTGGAGACACACACAGTAGAAGCCAAGGTGGCGCAGGGAGAGGTCCTTTTGCTACAAGGCCTACGCAGTAGAAGCCAAAACAGTGGTCAAAAGGGAAGAGGAAAACTTGGGGAAAAGATCAGATAGGATAAGGGCACTGGCCTGGGAAGATCCAGGAAGAAGACTAGATAGGGGAAGGGCACACACACAAGCCTGCAAAAAGCCAGGAAAGAGATTGGGGAGTTCTAAAGAAAGCCTGCTCTCTCCCAAGTCCCCCAAAATATAATCAAAGTTCAACAAAGGCCCATCTGGATGGCACCTGCGCTTGCTCACTCTTTATCAGCGGCCCGGGCCAGGTGGCATGGGAACAGAGACAGTGCTGGACTACTGGAGCCTCGGATGCCAGGCTAATGGCACGGCAGCTCTAGATCCTGGCTCTCTTTCTGGGCTTGCTGGGGGCAAGTGTGGGTCTGCAGCCTCAGAAACTAGACTTCTTCCACAGTGAGACAGAGCTGAGCCACCTGGTCATGGATGAGACATCGGGCATGGTGTACCTGGGGGCAGTCCTTTATTTTCCCTCCAGCAAATCTTGCCACTATACCTCAAACCCTCCTATGGATGTATCCCTGAAATGCATTTCCTGAGATACTGTGGAAGAATCCTATTGCCTCCAGCAACAATGTGAACAAATCACCAAATGTGATACATTCCACTTTGTGGAATAGTATTACATACTATTTGGGAATCAACTATAATTCCAATTAAGTATACCATCTGGGTTATCCATCATCCCGGGCGTTTCTCTCATCCTCATGTTGGTTCATCTTCCAGTCTAAGACCTACCTTCAGACACTGGCCCTGAACCCCCACATCTAAGAACTAACCTCCTGGCTGGTCACTCCTTGTCTCTGTCTGCCCCAGACCATTTTTGGGGGTGCTTTACAGAGGGCTTATCACGGACATTTCCCTTCGTGCCCCGCCCTGAACTAACACTCACTAAGTGCTTTACTGTATGCCACTCTGGTAAGTACTTCATGTGCATCATTTTCATAAGTCCTATGAGGTAGGCGATATGTTTTTCCTCTTTTGAAAAGGAGGAACTTGAATCTTAGAGAAGAAAAGCACTCTGTGTGAAGCCACAGGGAATTCAAACCCAGGTCCGTGAGACAGGCCCTGCCTCTCCATCAAAGCTTCTCTGAGCCTCCGAGCCAGGCTCCTGGTGGGTTCGGAGACTACAGTCCTCTAATGGATAAACAAGCTAGAGAACACCACACACTTTTCTTTCCCCGAGAGTGAGGTCTTCCAACACCTGTAGCTTTTACAAAATAAAGATTTCCAGCCCCCCCATCCCCACTTCCTGAATCAGAGTCTCTAGAGATAAGACCCAGGAGCCAGTCTTTGAGTGCTTCTCCTGCTTCAAAGTTTGAGATCCACTGCCCTGTTTGGTTTTGTTTTTTTCTTCTTTGACACCAAAAGTGTCCTTTCACAAAGCTTTTCTGGAAACAATACCCTGACCCCTGGTGGTCTAACCCAAAACTGTGACTCTGTCATGACAAGGATTTGAGGAGATACTCTGTGATAAGCTCACAGCTCGCCTTTGGCAGCAAACGGTTGGATTAAGCGCCAGCTGTCTCTAGCTGAGCTCTGATCACCGCATTCAGGCCGATCTCACAGAAAGTACACCAAAGCACCTAGTTCGCTGAACTTTTTTGGTAGCAGCTACAAAAAAAGATACCTTTCCAATCAATAAATATTTATCAATTGTCTATTAGCAGGTGATGCAGAGCTGGAAGGACGTGATTCCTGTTCTTAGAAGGTTAGTATAGATATAAAGAAAAAAAATCATTTCTCTGTCACACATCCACACACGTGCATGCACACACACACAGTGAATTTCCATGGGTGCCTTACCTGTCTTCATTAGAAGATCATGTTTGAGCCCTTAGTGCTTAAACAATTTACACTTGGCTTGTCACCAACTCCTTCTTTTTTTCTTTTTACTAAGAACCTTCAGCTTTCTGGACCAGTCTCTTTTCCTTTCTCCTTGCAATGATAGCACACTGTTGCATTTATTGGACCTTCCTGGTCATTATCAAAAATTGTCTGGATGTCACAAGCTCAGCATTTGACATGATAGAAGACATGCCCATTATCAAATCCTCAACCATATAATATAAGAAAAAAAGTGGAAGAGATCTAGTACCAAGAATAACTACAATAAAAACACGAGTGGAAGTCCTGAACATTGGGGGGGAGAACCCGAAGAGCCAACCAGCTTACTTATGAAACACTTGAATAAGAATTCCCAGCAACAATTTCCTTAATATTTTATTCATCACAATATATGACGCTACATTGAAACTTCTTCACGTCCTCCATTCTCCCACATCAAAGAAAATAACACACAGTGAGAACCAACCCGCACATTACAAACCCACACTTACCATAGACTGACTTTAGTTGGCAAATCGCCGGCAATGATTCCTACTCACCAAACCAGAGCCTGTGAGGTTTTGCTTCTTCTGTTGTAAGTGAATTTACAGCCCCTGCAATGCAACAGGACACTGACCTTCTGAGAAGGAAATTCGATCTCACTCTAAATCATGCTGCCCTCCTCTTTCCTGAAGGGGGCTCCCATGTATTTAGTGCAGGAGGGCATGGACAAACTGCCTGGTATCAAACACCTTACAAATAAAAGAGAAAACCAACAAAAATTCAATACTGCCTATGTGATTGACAAGCTTTATCCAAATGGAAAATCAGGGTTCTCCATTCTGTAATGAAATCAAGTGGAAAAACAAACTATTTTTTATCTGGAGCCGCTTCCAAATAAATGTTTCATGTGTGGCTTTTATGGCGACACTAAGCTTTCAAATACAGCTTACTATAGTCTAACTACACATTTTACTAGGCTTGATTTTGTTTTCAGAATAATAACTAGTGCAATTTAATTGGAAAGAGGGCTCCTTCCATAATTTCTTTGTTAAACAAAACGTAAGACTTGGCAAACTTCATCTGTTCGGCTAAACCCAAACTTACCTCAGTTTTTTTCTTTGAAGCAAAATAGACATCATTTACGTGGTCTATCATTTTAACAGAAAACCATGTTAGCTGGTGTCCACATACCATTCATTGCCAGTCCCTAGAAACAGTTTACAGGGACAGCAAATTTGCCACGTGCAGAGAAACTAGCATATAAATAGGCGTCATGAAAAAGTTTCCGCACACATAAAACAGTTTGATTTGGAAAACAAGTCACTTCAAAGTTGTGGAAAATATGATCTGTCTCTGCCTTAAAGACAAGATCTGCCACCGATATTCATTCTAATGATTCTGCACCTGCAGCCAGCTCTCTATGCATTACTTTGAGATATTTATTATGCACAATCAGTTGAAAGCTAATATAACCTCAAAAGGAAAAATACATTATTGAATTTGTTCATAAAGAACAGCCATTCTTCATAGAAAACCAGTTTTGTTTTCCAAATCACATAAACTGTTTAATTGTTGCGTTCCTAAAAATAGGCAATTATTATAATAATAAATACACGGAGAAAATTGCAGCCTATGATTATCTGTTGTGATATAAAACCCCTTTATTTGCCATCATCAGATATTTTAAAAATTGTAGGGAATGTAATCATAATATTTACAATTTTTACCTGTATGAAAGGAAATCTAGCTTACCTTATAAGTTCTTTCTAACAAAATTACAGTAATTTCTGCCGGTTAAAGTCACGGTTTTGTATTATGTGTACACACCATATACACTTTAGAAACCAGCTGCTTTGGCACGTCCTCCCACTCGCCTATGGAACAGCCTCCGCCTCCCCTTCAGAATCTAGTGTGGTGTGTCCTCACCTATCAGCCTTCCTATCCAACAGCTTCTTCCACGCCCGGCCAAGAACTTGCATCCCTCTATACACCAATCACTCTAGGAGTCATAAAGCTCAACCTAAATTCCATTTCGCCAGAATCTCTTGAGAGGCCTTAAAGAAGTCTGCCTGGCATGTGCTTTGTCCTTACCTCTGCTGCAGGGCTGGAGGTGACTGAGAGACGGCAGTAAGAGCTGTGTGGCTGCCCTGTGGGAGATCCTGGCCCAGCATGGAGCTGGGGGAGGGCACAGTACTGGCAGCTGGAGGAAGAAAAGAAGGAGTAATTTGTGTGCCACTGCAAACATGATATGGTGCCAAAAAAACAGCTTTCTTTTTCCCAAGCACTTTGCAAACATTAACTCATGAGACCAAGTAGCTGTAGAGCAATTATTAATTTACTATGCCCTTCAGATAACCTCTGCAAGCAAAGTCACTAGGGAAGTAAGTCTATGCATTGTTTTGTAATTGTTTCCTTGTGTATTTATTGAGCACCTACTATGTGCTAGATACTGAAGGAAGATGAGCAGAGAAGACACACAAGGTCTGTGCTCCCACATGCTCTCACACTAGTCCATGTGCACTTGTTCTCCTTGTCAGGGCACTAAGCACTTGGCTACACTACTTATTATATCCATTTACACATTTTTTTTACCCCATATCATTTAATAGAATGTGCTCCATTCTTCAGAATATCCATAATGTGCTAAGCACTGAGCAAACATACAAAAAAATGTTTTAATTACCTGTAACTCTCATTACAGTGGTAGGAATGGAGGAATAGCAATTCAAAGTGCTTTCTTTTAAGATGCTATAAACAAAGCTTTATTGTGAGCAATCATTTCTCTTTACATGGTTGTAGCATTACTGGAGACGGACAAGGAGAGTTAAGATCAGAAATAACATGCCAAGCAGTTTATATAAATAATCTGGCTTTAAAAAATGATTAATCAGTGAACAAGCATATTTGATAAAGTAGAGAGCCTTTATCCACAGGTCTTGTTGTGACCTCTTTTTATTTTCTGAACAAAATGTCGAGTCAGATGTAAAAAGTGACTTATGCCATCCTTCCCCTTATGCAATGGGCTCCAGATATTTTAGAGTTATTTACAGCTAACTGGACCAGGCTGGTGACTGCTTTTTAAAAATGCATGACTTTCTGATGAATCAAGAGAGATTTAAGCTGTTATGTTTTAAAGATGCTAGATAAGGATTCTAGTCTGTTCTGGGAGGCAGGAACCCAGCCCAGTTTGGACCAAACTTAGAGGCTGATGCAGTTTTCACTTAGAAATTTGCACATATTTTAAATGTCCTAGAGAATTATACCGCACTTAAAGTCCAACTCCCCTCCTTAATAAACACATCCCTGACTAAACAGAATACAACAGAGGTATGGTATTGATCCACTACTCAAGTGTATTGGTTAACACACATACCCAGGGAAATTCAAGCTCTATGTCTTATCAGTTAAACAGCATCTTCATTTGGCCCCAAACTACCTTTCTAGCCCCCGCCTCACCTCCCTACGATTCTAGCCCCCACGTATTTTCAGAGTTTTCACTATATCATGTTTATCTGGTACCCTCTGCCTTGAAGGCTGCTCCCGACTCACTCCAACACGGACACCCATAAGCACACACGCACACACAAGCACACACGTTTTGTCCACATGGAAAATTTTTCATTCTTTAAGATCAGATGACATCTTCTGATTATTTCCTCTCCAATTTCCACACCACTAGCTTATCACATATTTATTTATATAGGTATCTAACTGAAGCCCAATATCTCTTGTACGACGATAACATCTTATTCCTTCGTATCTTCAGCAACTAGTTTCAAATCTTTATTGTTCAATTTTCTATGAAACATCAATATCGCACTCACTGAGGCTGGCCAGGTGATGGACTACACTGGGTTTACTCTGCAGTTGAAAGCACAAATGAGATGTTTACAACCCCTTATTAAGCAGAGCTGCTAAGGAATGGAATAAAGGCATTTAAATAAATTATTAAGTTAAAGACATCTTTTTTTTTTTTTAATTAAAGAGCTACTACATTTATACCAACACCATCGTCATTCTGCTTTTCACTGTTCCAGTGGCCAATAACTCAAGAGCTGGGACCATGTTCTACTCTTGTATGTAATAAAGACAGTGAGTGTACTGAATTGCTAATGGAGACATGACATCCACGGCAATGCTAATGGAAACTACTTAGGTCTGGTTTCAAATCAAAGAGGAGAACAGAAGAGAGGAATAGGGAAGAACCTAGAATAAGGAGGAAAGGGGGGAAAGTGGGGATTGGACTGCTGTGAAAGACTATCCTAAGACTTTATTTTACCATTTTCATCTTTATGAAAGTAGCAAATACAGACATTCTTATAAGCTGTACAGAACGTAATGATAGGCAGTCAACGATAAATGCTACTCAGTGAAAAAGTTGTTCTATCTCTAGAGCTTCTTACAAAAATGATTTTAATAGCATCCTGCCTTCTTCCAATATGTTTAGGAAGGTTCCTTTCATTCTCTAAATTTGAACTATTAATATCTGTTTCCTAAATTTACCCAAAACACATTTCAGAAAGTCAGTAATTAAAGAATGTTGCTCTGTACTTTTTGGTAACTTCTTATGTGTACTGTGTGTGTGTGCTCTTGTGTGAACCTATGCATAGCATGTATGTTTAAAACTTCACACTTTTAATAGGCACAATGAAGTGTTTTCACATATATTATCAGCTCATCTGATCCTTACAGTAACCTTTTAGGGTTGGTATGGTAAAGAAACTGAGTCTCAAAGAAATTTAGTATCTTACAGAATTAATATATAAACACCAGCAGTTTGACAGTACTCCCAAGTTTCTTTCTGTGTGAATATTTAAAAAATCATTGGAGATGCAGCTTTGATTTTTTATATTAAAAAAAATGCTGGCACTGTATATTTTGCACTGTGTTTTACTGAGCAAGAAGTATATATATGGTACACAACAATATTTTTCCCAGGACACTAGAAATCCCCTAAGAATCCACATGTTACTTAGGGGATGAATTTCCTGGTTAATCAGACCTGACCAACCCAAACACGAATATTTATTTTCAGATAAAACCAAAAACTTTCAACCTTTATTAATTCCTTAGCAGGCAATGCAAATTCACTTTTTCTGCCAAATCCAGCAGAGGGCAGGATGCTCCCACCAACCGCCAGCCAAAGCAGGGCAACTCCCCAGTGGAGCGTTCTGGCAGGAAGGCAATCGCCCTTTTCTCACCTGGGTCTGCAAACAGGTGCAGGCCTGAGCAGAGAGTAAGGGCTCTGTGCCGTGGCCTGGGAAATGCCAGAAAAAGTTTTGCTTTTGAGGATGCCTCCATTTTGTTTGGAATTCATTTAGAAGATACCTGAACATTAGCCAATTCCAATTCTCTTTTGGGAATATCTTGCTGAGGAGGCTACACTGGGAAATTAATTTAAATATAGCACATGAATTTCTATTTCTAGGTTTAGGCCAACTCAGGTCCAGCAGGCACGTACACGTCCTGTGTTGGTTTCCCCACCTCAGCCCAACCCGCCCGCACCCACTATTGCTCTTGTGTTTTTCAGAACTCCTTGTTGGGCCATCACCACACAGACCCCCACTGAGAAGGGTTAAAGACCCAAAGCCCACTAATTAAAATTCTCTCTCCCTCCCCAGGGCTAACTCAGGAGGCACCTCCCCCAAGAACTTTCTGGAGATCTCGGCCCTAGTGGTCAACATTAAGAAACTTTCACCAAGTGAACTGCTGCCTGGTTTTATGTCAGGTCTTGGATCTAGAGAGATACAGCCTATTACTTAGTCCAGATGGTAGCACAGTAAGTTCACAATGGAAGGGAGCAAAGATAAACGCCGCAGTTCACAGGAGAAACCAACCAGTGCTTTTGAAAGCGGCAGAGTGGGGACTTAGATAGGTGTGGCACTTATCTGTGCGTTTGTGGAACTCACATCCCAGTGGGGGAACAGACATATGATGATAATTTGCTGAATGCTACACTGGTGAGGTATATGGTGGGACAAAGAGCATCCTTAAACTGGATGACTCACATCACTTCCGACATTATTTATTTGGCCTCATCTCTTTACTTACTCAAGCAATCACCTCTTCTAATAGCATACAATCCTGCCAAGCTCTCCAGAGGGCTTCCCTCGCGCCCCAAACAGGACACAATCCAGGAGCCCACGTGGCATTTAGTCCTCGTGCCTCCTCAGTCTCCCCCAGTCTGGGACTGTTTCCCAATCTTACTTTGTCTTTCATGACCTTCACACTTTTGACGGGCACTGGTCAACTGTTCTGTAGAACGTTCTTCAGTTTGGTTTGTCTGATGTTTCATCATGAGTAAATGGAAGTTATGTATCTACGGCGAGAGTAGCACAGGGGGGCTGCTGTGCCCTCTGCAGCGTGTCCTGTCAGGAAGCCCATGTTATCAGTGTGTCACATTATGGATGATGACTTTGATCACTCCGTCCAGCGAGTGTCTGCCAAGTTCCTTCAGTGTAAAGGTACTACTTTCAAAGAGAAAATGTTCTCTCAGAAAATATTCTGAGATTATACAAATACCTTGCTTCTAATTATACTTTTGCCCACTGATTTTGCCATTCATCGAATCTTCCTTAAAACAATGACTATAATGGTATTTTCCCAGTGGTGATTTTGTATTTCAACCATTCCTTTTACATTTACTCATCAGGATTCTACTGTGAAGAGCAGTCCTTTCTCCTGTATTTATTTATTTAGCCAGTTATCTGTTTTTATCAGTACAGACTTATTTATTTTTTCTATTGCTTATAATCCAATATTATCATCATTTGTTTTGTTCCCAAATTGTCCCAGCTTTGGCACTTTGGAACTACTGCAGGTGAGTGTCTAATCTTTTCAGTATGCTCCCATCATTTATTGAACACTTACTTTCTGGCAGAAGATGAGCCAGGCTTATATTGTACTTTCTGCACATCCCTGGATTCAGCCATTTTGCTGAAAGTGGTACTTAGAACTTGAGTTCTAGGTACTGGGTACACTCATAGCTACCGGGTTGCCAATGCTTCCAAGTGAACAGAGAGAAGAATTATGTACATGTGTACATACACAAATGCATGCACATCTGTATCTATTTATATACACATATATAGAGCTATGTGTACAAAAATAGATACAGATGTGCATGTATATAAATAGATGGATAGATAGACACAAGTAGTTGAAATGAATACCTTCCATTCTAATCCACTGAGTTCATTTTAGCCTCCCTCTTTCCTTCATTGGAACTCCTTTCTCTGACAGTGATACATTGGCTCTCATTATACACAATTGATTTATTTATTTACCAAAATTTACATAAAGTGCTTACAGAATTATTAATACATATCTCTGTGAAAAACAAACTTACTCAAAAGAGTGCAAGATTTGTGTGCAGTTCTTTTGTTTTCAGCCTTGCAGAATGTATTCAAAATACTGTTTTCCAGTATTGCTTACGTTTATTATTTTTTAATCCCATTTGTTTTAGTTGTGGTATTCATTTTTAGTACAGTTAAATTCATTGGTTATTATTTGTATTCTGTTTGGATTCCCACACTTCCTGGTTAATATTATCTATTTTTAATATCTAAAATAGTACTTGGTTCTAAAACTCAGAACTGTACAAGAGGTACGCTTAAAGAAGTGACCCCACACGCCTTCTGCCCATTCCCACTCACTTTTGTGGGTAACCAGTCACACTAGTTTCTAATTTATCTTTGCCATATTCCTTTTTGCATAAATGAGCAAAATATACATATCTTCTTATATTTCCTTCTTATTCATTTGAAGAGCACCACGCTATAGACATATTTTGGCACTTTGCTTTTTTTCACATCGAAGTAAATCCTGGATACCCCTATATGTTGGTTTGGGATGGTCTTCCTCATTCTTTTTCATAGCTACATATGCGCTTTATTGTGTGGATATACCATAGTTTATTCAACCAGTCTCCTGTGTATGGACATTTAGACTGTTTCCCATAGTTTGCATTCACAAACAACGCTCCAATGAAAATGCATTGTGCATATGCGATTTGTATTGTGGGAGGTGTGTCTTCAGAATAATTTCCTAGAAACAGGATTACTGGGTCAGAAGGCAAATGCCTATATGCTTTTGTTAGATACTTCTAAAATTTTCTTGGGAGCATTTAACGACTATCAATGGCTAAGCCCTACCTCCAGAGGTTCTACTACAGTTGAATGAAGAGTGTGGATAAGAATTGATACCATTTTTGATACTTTCTATCCTTTACTAAGGTATAAATTCAGACATTCTAAGTGTACAGTTCAATAATTTTTTAAGTAAATTTATAGAGTTGTGCAAACATCGCCAGAATTGGTATCTTTTCAAAGCTGTAAGCTAGTCCACTCTCGTTGGTGCTTTTTGCTTTGGAGGCACTGCACTGTTCCCACACTGCAGGGCTCCTGCTATTATAGGTAGAGTGGAACATGTCTCACATTGAAGAAAAGCGTGCAGCTCAAAAATCGAGTCCTTATTCTTCAAAGTATAATCAGAATCACTGCACTATAGAAGCTGCATCTGAGGGAGTTCCAGCTAAAGTTCCACACTTATCCGGTTCAGTTCCTCTCCACCAGACTCTCGTGCTGAAACCATGTTATTAAACCAGACTTTATTTGTGACATCTTTAAGGGTTTTCTCTTATTCATGAGAATTAGTCCCTTCTATCCCAGGAACCGCTGAGCAGAATCCTAGACAAAGAAGAGTATCTCCCTTATAAGATCGTCCTCTGAATGTCTCCCTTAAGAAGCACCCACACTCTTCCCTACATGAAGGGTCTAGCTAGCATTGACTCAGACTGGGAAATGTAGGGAATGGTTTCCTCAGGCAGGTGATACTTGAACTGAGCTTCAACTGATGACTAGTCATTAACCTGGTGAAACACGTGAAGGTGAGGGAGGGCACACTCCTGGCAAAGCAAGCAGCATACGCAAAAACCCTGAAGGAGCATGGGCTAGGAAATTAGTTGTGACTAGTGTACAGAGTGGTGATGGGGGAGTATGTTTCTGTTGGGTTGGCCAAAAAGTTTGTTTGGTTCTTTTTGTAAGGTGGCGCTAGTAGCGCTTAGTCGTCTTTAACTTCGTTTGAAACGATTTTGTTAGATTGTATTGTGACAGCTGTCATATCGGCAAGCATTTAAAAAATACTTATCAAAATTGGTGAATTTTGTGTAGCCATTTTAATTTTGAAGATGGAAGAAAATAAGCAACATTTTTGGCATATTATGCTTTATTACTTCAAGAAAGGTAAAAACAGAACTGAAAAGTAAAAGGAGATTTGTGCAGTACATGAAGATGGTGCTGTGATTAATCAAACGTGTCAAAAGTAGTCTGCGAAGTTTCTTGCTGGAGATTTCTCTATGGACGATGCTCCACAGTTGGGTAGACCAGTTGAAGTTGACAAGGACCAAATTGAGACATTAATTGAAAACAACACATGGGCGATAGCCAACATACTCAAAATATCCAAATCAGTAAAGTTATTGGTAAAAATGAAAAACTTGTCTTTTATTTTTTGGAAAAAACTAAAAGGGCTTTTTGGCCAACCCAATAGATAAGACTAGACAGGGAGACCTGAGGCCAGATTATCTGGGTCCTTTTAGGCCTGAAGGAATTTGCTCCTAATCTTAAAGGCAGTGGAGACCCACTGAAAAAAATGTAAGTGCTGAATCATAAGGGGAATGGCATGTCGCGGTCACATGTACTGAGGAAAGTTCACTGTGTCTGCAGCAAAGAAAACAGACTGGCAAGAGTGGCTACTGGAAGACCAATTAGAAAACAAATGCTTTGAAACAGGGAGAAATTACTTTTTTTTAAATATCTGCTGGTGACTGGAGTGGTGCTAATACTGAAAAAAGCAGTAGATTGACAGGACTTCATGACTGGCTGACTCAGGGGGCTAAGACAGAAAGGTATAAAGGATGACTCAAGTTAACAGACTACACCACCCACCTCGCCTCCTTTGTGCAGTCACCCTCCCCCTCATCAGTTCGTATTAATTTTTTTAACTCCTAGCTCTCTGTCTCTCTCTGTTCCCTGTGATAATTCTTGATGATCTCAAAATATGTGCAGATAATCCTCCCATTATCCTCGTTGCTTAGTACTTGATTTCCTCTCCTTCATTCTTTTTGTATTTTGTTACCTTACCCACCAATTCTCATGGACATATACTTGGCCTTTCATTACTATTAACTGAAAGCCCTCCGTAGTCTCGTTTACAAAAACGCCTTCTAGTACTCCAGCCCCAGTAATCTTTTGACTCTATCGGGACCTGCATTCCATTGATCCTACCTCATTGCATCATATGCTCCCTTTCTCTACTAAACAGCTTCAATTCTGTCTCATATACGCTCAACTCATTGAGGCCCCTCTCAATCACTAGGATCCCTTGGCCAAGCCACCAGTATACAAGTAAATGATGCCCTTTGAAGCTGTGTAAAAATAAAGTATATGCTAATTATCTTCTGTTTTCCCCTTAAGATCCAACCTCCTTCCTTCTCCCCACTATGCCCTGAGAAGCTGACCTGTGAGGACTTCACAGACAGAACTCCCGTGCCCCCTGGATTTTTAATGGTTCAACCAGTGGAGAGCCCTGGCATGAAATAGAAGGGACAGAGGATAATTGATTTCTGGTTATTTATTTCACTGGCTTCAACCCTATAAATTCACTGAAGATTGTCTGGGCCCCCTGTTGAAGTCAGCTCATTGGCC
>PVJI01020144.1:0-29598 GCA_004026765.1 Micronycteris hirsuta | reverse complement strand
TAATTACATTATCCAAGGTCAAGAATAAGGAAAAAATCTTACAAGCAGCTAGAGAAAAGGAGACAGTTACCTACAAAGGAATCCCCATAAGACTGTCAGCGGATTTCTCAAAGGAGACCTTCCAAGCAAGAAGGGGCTGGAGAGAGATATTTCAAATCATGAAGAGCAAGGGACTACAACCAAGAATAATCTATCCAGCAAAACTTTTCATTTAGTCCCAACTTCTTTGGGACTCTCTGAGCTTCCTGGACTTCTTGGAAATCTATTTCCTTCACCAGCTTGGGGAAGTTCTCCTTCATTATTTGTTCAAATAAGTTTTCAGTCCCTTGGTCTTCCTCTTCTCCTTCTGGCACCCCTATGACTCAGATGTTGGGATGTGTTAAGATGTCCTGGAGGTTCCTAAGCCTCTCCTCATTTTTTTGCATTCTTGTTTCTTAGTTCTTTTCCGGTTGATGTTTTTTCTTTCTTCTGGTCCACTCCATTGATTTGAGTCCTAATTTCCTTCTCATCCCTATTGGTTCCCTGCACATTTCCCCTCATTTCCTTTAGCATATCCTTCCTTTGTTCAACTAATTGCAACCAACTTTCATCCAATCCTGTGAGCATCCTGATTATCAGTGTTTTGAACTGTGCATCTGATAGGTTGGCTATCTCTTGTCACTTAGTTGTATTTTTTCTGGAGCTTTGATCTGTTCTTTCATTTGGGCCATTTTTTTTTCTCCGTCCACCTGCTACTTTAAGGGGCAGAGCCTTAGGTGTTCATCAGGGTGGAGCGACCCACGTGGCTGTGTTGTGACCCTGCCTGTAGGGGCGGGGCCGGAGCGAACAATGGCACTTCCTCAGATCTCCACACTTCCCCCTTTATCCACAAGCGAGTTGGGCCCTTCTGTGCTGGCTCCGGGGTGGGTGGGTGGGCTTGCATAGTTCCAAGTCCCTGTGGGTCTCTCCAACGAACTCTCCAGTGAGGCTGGGAGTTCCTCCCACTGCCGCCTCAACCCCCACAGGTGTTTTCAATCGGTGGTTTGAGGCTTTGTTTTACTGCGATGGTGGGTTGCTCGGTCTGTTCCGCTCCCCAGCTTTTTCTCCCGGTTTATCTGTGCGCGAATGAGGAACTGCCCAGTCCACCAGTCTCGGCCCCACTGGGTCCGGGTAAGCCAGCGGTGGGTTTCGCTGAGTGTACCTGCCGCGCTTTGGCCAGGCACACCCGCTGCAGGCCTCTCCCAGCAGCTGCAGCATTGCTGGTACCGCTCCACAAACTGCCGTCTCACTGCGTGCTCTCTGCCTGGCTCTGCCCCGCTTACCAGTCTGGATGAACGTGTCTTCTTTAACTCCTTGGTTGTCGGACCTCCACTCAGTTCGACTTTCTGTCAGATCTGGCTGTTTTTTGTTTTTTAAATTATTGTTTTTCCTCTTTTAGTTGTGCAAGGAGGCACGGTGTGTCTACCTACACCTCCATCTTGGCTGGAAGTCCATACAGGGACTATTTATGCTGTCAGTACAAGCAATTCTAAGGAACTGGTGTCTACAGTTAACAAGTTAAAGGTCATAATTTAGAAAGAATGAAGGCTTCCAAGGATATGCTTAGTAACAGAAAAAATCACAAGTGAAAACTGTGAGAAAAAAGTCAGGAAAAAAACAAATCATTTCAATGGCCCCTAAAAGCATTACTGCCACTCAGCAGAATAAATTTCTCAGTGGTAATCCTGAATCATGAAGAAAAGGTGATACATTTATTAAAAGGCAAGTAGTCTCATATTTGTTTTAAATGCACCATGAAGACTTTTAAATAATGAGTTTTTTCCTTGGTAAAATCTCCAGGATTAGTTGCAAATAGACCCATTGAGTAAGTGAGTAGATTGGCCTATCCTATAAAGTTGTTTGTTACAAACCAATTAAGTGCTTTAGAACTGTTACCCAAAATTTTGAATAAATTAATTAACAAAAGTAAGTAATCCATTACATAAATAGTCCCATTCATTTGGATTTAAAAGTAAGTTTTAACATCTAAAACAGTGACTTTTAAATTACCTATAAAATTCACCTTCATGAAATGGTTTGTTTTCTTTGATAATCCTTAATAAATACCAAGGTTTTTTTATACTTTTTAAATAAACTTACAAAAACTTATATACATGAATAGTTACCTTAGGAGGCAATTCACTTCTTCCACAGATGTGGCTACCTTCAAGACATCTCTGAAAACTCCTCTACAGAAATAGCTTAATTTTATTTCAGTCCTAACTCCTACACCTTATTTATCAAATCTGGTTGTGAATAGGTTTTTACTGTTCCTAGAAATCAATTACTACCATTTCAGTTCAACGCCAGGCACAAAGTAGTACAGATACGTCAAAAATGAACTACCATCCCTGGTCAAAAGGCACTTTCCCAGGCTAGTGATAATCACCCTTTACTTCATGGTAAATGTAATGAGTTAGGAAGAGATACCTGAAGGGTACAGAGGAAGGGCACGCAACCCAAGACGTATAAGAAGAGTGACAGAAAGGAGTCAGGGAAGACTGCCTGATGTGGTGCTGTCTACAAAGAGTCTTAAAGCAGCTATGAGAAGATGACGGTAAAAGCATTCAAGGAGAGAAAACAGGTGTCACAGGGTAGGCTATGGTGTGTGCAAGGCGACCAAGGCTTGTGTAGGTGGAGAGCCATGTGAGAGATGGGCATGCTGGGAGATGAACCTGCAGAGGGGAGAAGGCCAGTGACAGAGGGCGTTGTAGTTCCTGTCAAGAAGCTTGAGCTCTCACAAAAGGACAAACATTGCATGACTCCCACTACAGGAGAGATCTAGAACAGTCACATTCATAGAGGCAGAAAGTAGAATGGTAGTCACCAGGGGCTAAGGGGAGAAGGGGATGCAGAATTGGTGTTTAACAGGTTCAGAGTTTCTATTTGGGATGATGAGCAAGTTCTGGAAATGGAGAGTGGTGATGATTGCACAGCATTCTAAATATACTTAATGTCACTAATTATGCACTTTTAAATGGTTAAAATGGCACTGGCTGGGTACCTCAGTTGGTTAGAGCATAGTCCTGATACACTAAGGTTGCGGGTTTGATCCCTGGTCAGGTAGGACACATACAAGAACCAATGAATGCATGAATAAGTGGAACAACAAATCAACGTTTCTCTCTCTCTTCTTCCCTCTCTCTCTCTAAAGTCAATATATAAATTTTAAAAAATAAAATTCTTAAAATGGTAAATTTTGTGTTATATATATTTTACCATGATAAAAACCACTAAAACTATAACAACTGTGCTCAGGCAGAGAAGCAGAAAGGGGTGAGGGGAGGAGAGGGAGCAAAGAGGAGGAGGGGAACAACAACAGCCGGAAGAAGTAGCAACAGCCACAGCTTAAGCTGGATCCAGTAATCTGTGGCTCTCAGACTTGTTTTAGCAACAGAACCCTTTCTTCAACATCCTGCATAAAAGCCCAACTATAAAACAGGCAAAGCAACAGGCCCAGTGGGTGCCAGAAGCTAGCCCAGAAGCCCACCAGCAACTATTTCCCCACTTGCCTCCATAATGGACCCTAAGGAACCTCCAGGAAACCCAGAGAGCACCCGCAGTTAGCAAACCACTGGTACAAGTGATGGGAAGAAGCTGAAATGTTTTAGCCTGAACAAGAAGCAGTGAGATTTCTGAAACAGTAAAGTGGGTCTAGTCTTTAGAATCAAAGGAGCTGTCTCAGCTCAGCCTCTTACCAGCCATGTGGCCTACAGCATGTTCCTTGCCCAGCTGTCAAAGGAAATAATAGAACTATTTGCGTAGGATTATCTAAGGACTGATGAAATGTGACCGGGATGCTCCATACAGGGAGAATTACCACCTGACAGCAGCTATCGCTACCCTTTACTTTTGTTTGGTGTCACTCTGGTTCCCGGTTACTGAGATGATTTGGAGGCATGGACAGAAGCTATGACAAGAGTCCAATGAGAAGTCAAAAAGGCCTGAATTTCAGTAGTGACAATAGGGATTGGAGGAGGGGTGAACTCCAAAATTTTCTGGAAGTACTGTAGAGATGGGGGATAAGCACCAGCAGCCATTTCGTCTTCCTCCAAATCAACCAGAAGAAAGGATCAGAGATAAGCAGGAAAAATCCAAAGGTTGTCTGGAACTGGTCTGGTTGGTGGAGGGGAGAGGACTATAGCCTGGGGCAGAGAACAGCCCAAGGCCCAGTGGAGTGTAGGCTGGAAAAGAGCTTCTAAAGTCCCGCCCTTACCTTTCCCCTATATTCCATGGGGACAATTACCGACTGTCCCTTTAACAACTTCTTGCTGTGTTGAGAAGTTAATAAAAAGGTTCAGGCTGTCCAGCTAGGAATCCACCCACCACCTCTAAGCTCCTAACTCTAATGGGCTAAACCCTAGAAAGAATACCTACTCCTTCTTTCAGAGCAGCTGAGGATAAAGCCATGGACATAGCACAGCCTAATGAAGGGGCACTGGACAAAGCAATGAACAGTGGTTCTGTGGTGCCCAAGGATTCTGCATCCTGGGGTTCACCCCTCCCTTCTACTAAAAACTGGGTCTGGCCATTGGCTCTCCCCCAGGACATAAAGTGGCATGCACGAAAATGCTCAGCACAGTGTTGTTTGTGGAGGCTGGTGCAGCAGAACAGTAAGAAGCTAGGAAACCTGCTTGGCAAGTAGAATGGGGAACCTGAGACAGCTGAAGAAACTGGCTGAGCACTTTACAGCCAGAAACAGAGGGTCACCTCCCTAGAGATAACATCCATGCTTTCATTGTATTTCAGCTCCAGGCCCAGAAAAGCAGCAAAACTAGGTGGGACCAACTACAATGACTAAGGACCCCCTGCCTTGGCACTGACCAATCAGTGGAGACCATGACCCTGAAAGGATACACCTGGAGAACTGATCAGTATTTTGCTGAAGCCCTCCCCATTTGACTTCCCCTAAGATTCCCACATTCAAGAAAGAGGAAGAGGAAAACCCTCAAGACAAAGGACCCAGCATGCACACTCTCCCTCTCGGGAGCACACCTGTGCATTTCCCCTCTTCTTCCCCCACGGGCACACAGCTCCAAAACTCTAAAGGTCTCCACAAGACTTGCAACCAGGGGAGCAATGGGCAGCGGCAGCTTATCCTGGGCTAACCGCCTGAACCTGTCTCCAAAGCCCCCTTTCCTCTGACTGGCCAGGGAACAAAAGCAGCCCAGCCTAGGGTCTCCTGTTGCTACTTCTATGTTAAGCCCTTCCTTTTTTTACTGTCCCCAGCTTTAATAAATGTAGCCTCGTAATCACATGCACTCACGTTGTGAAATCTTTCCTACACAAAGATAAGAACCCACACGCTACCAGCCATCCCTAGGCAAACCCACTCAGGGCTAGACCCCTGTCCCGTAACACTAGGAGCTGGAAACTACCTCGGTGTCCATCACCGGAGTACCACAGAAACACAGAACTGTCTGCAGCAGTTAGTAAGAAACAATGGGCTAAATCAGTCGTCCTCAACCAGGGGTGATTTTGTCACCTACAGAGACATTTGACAATGTCTGGAGAGATTTTTCACTTGTCACAACTCAGAGGTGAGGGATCAGGGGTAGTCTGGCAGCTAGTGGGTAAAGGCCAGGGATGCTGCTATATCCTACAATGTACAGGACAGCCCCCCACAGCAAGAATCATTCAACCCAAAATGTTGGTAAAGCTGCAGTGGAGAAGTACCGGACTAGATGAACAAAGCAACATGACTGAGTCACAAAGTACTGAATAAAGAACTTAATTTTAAAAAAGAGATGATCAAATTTAGCCTGGAAATAGTGACTCTTTTTCCAAAAGTATTTATAAGAGCACTAATGAGTAAAATGGCTACACTTCCAAGGAAAACTTTGTTTTTACCAATGAGCTCATTTTTAACTGAAGTATAATTAACAAAGTTATATTAGTTTCACGTATACAAGATAATGATTCAATGTTTGTATACATTGTGAAATGATCTTTTAGAAACTAATAAAATTATTACTTATAAAAGCTATTATAATGAAAGATTATCAAATCTATCTTATTAATTTAAAATTAGAGCTGTAATAGAACGTTACAATGTATTTATCTGCAAAGCATAATGTCAGACACTAAAATTTACTGATTTGATTGAGCAAATTATAATCTAAGGATTTGTTAGCTTTGAAATCTCTCAGTAAAATGCAAAAGGGCACTGTAAATAAATAAATAAGTAAATAAGAGATGAGATCTATTATAAAAATTCCTATTTGGAATTCATTCATCCCAAATTCAATGATTCATTCACTCATTCAATTCATTCATTCAATTATCTGATATTCATTGTGTATCTATTGCAAGGTAGATGCTGTGCTTGACAGAGCAGACCACAGTGATCAGTCCTGGCCGATGTGGCTCAGGGGATTGAGCGCTGGCCTGTGAACCAAAGGATCATCTGTTCAATTCCCAGCCAGGGCACATGCCTGGGTTGTGGGCCAGGTCCCTGGTGGGAGGAGGCATGAGAGGCACCATACGTTGATATTTCTCTCCCTCTCTCTAAAAAACAAATAAATAAAATTTAAAAAAAAATTTTTTTAAAAGAGTGATCAATACTAAATATTCTTCACCTCCTGGAGTCTAGTAGAAGAGGCAGATGTTAAGGAAATAATTACACAAATAAAAGGGAGAAGGGAGGAGATATTTTGGAGACCTGGTATGATCTAGAGTTTCCCAATCCTCCACTTGAACAGGCCACAAAAAGTCCCTCAATTTGCATCTTTACTTAAATACCACTACAGAGCAGTAACCCTCAGCAGGGCTACACACCAGCTTAGGCCTGTGCTGTCCATACAGTGAGAGTTCCACAGACGTTTACTGAATAAATAGATGAGGGCTATACAGTTGAACGCCACTAAATGACTCCTTCAAAAATTTCTGGGCTCAACCTTTGAAACAGGAAAGTGAACCGAAAGGAGAAATCAAAGGGCCAGGCTCTTTGCTAGACAATAACAAGGAGCGTGTGCATAGATCGACCAACTACTATTGTTCTTTCCTCCACAAGCCCATGCCCCCTCATGCAGTTCCTTCTGTAAAACTCTACCACCTCCAAGGCTGACTGCCCTTTCCTCACCTAGTCCACCTAGAAAACTCTTATTCATGCTTCAGAATCCTCATCGCCTTGTTGAGCTCCCCAACCCTACCTCACCCTGGGGGACTTCATGTCTGCCCTCAGGCTACCTGCATTTTGGCCTCACCTCTAAAGCACTTACGATAACCTCTTACCATGATTTAACCATGAGCTCTCCTAGGAACAGGACCAACGCCTACTCATCTTTGTAGCCCAGGGGCTAGTCTAGAACCTAGAACATGATAACTACTCAAGGTTTAGCAAATGAAAGAACAAGTGAATGAATGAACACATGTCCTGCACAGTGCTACAAAAAGAAACAGGATAAAATCTATGCCCTCGAAAAGCTTACCATCTATTCACTGGGAAAGGGTAAATATATCAGATGATAATGAAAGACTTTTGCTAGAGACATAAACTTGATAGTCACCATGAGGAATATGCATTTTTATGTATGAATTAGAATAATGTATTGCAATGTAAACTGCTAGATGGCATACAGTTAGGTAAATCTTCAGGTGTCCCTGGAAACCCAGATCCTCCTCCTACAGTGTTTGTCATTTGAATGGATAGCAGTAAGTGACAAAAGACAAAATTATAAGCAGAGTCCACTTGGAAACATATAGTGCTCATTATTATGAATGCCTGGCACATAGTAATTAATTACTCATAAACTTTTATTGAAGGAATGATCTGATATTCTTAATCACAAAGTTTCTCTATGCTAGTAAGGCAGGTATATCAGCAGTTGGGGTTACCTAGAATATATCCTTCTCACAATGAAAACAGAACCAGCTCTAGGCCCCAAATTTTTCCCCTGTTTTTAGGACCAAGTTGCCAAAGAGCTATTCTACCCAAAGGAGTAGAAGAGTTGTGTGGCCACAAACTATCCCTCTATATCTTACCCATGTGATAATAACACATCTCACTCCCAATCTCTCTCCATCCCCCATGGTTCCCCGGCAAAGGTTGGTGACTCATGGAGCTAAACCCAAATATGGGAGATGAGTTTTAATACTGAGAGTTTAAAATATTGAGCATAAGGAGTACTGGATATCAGGTAAAATGCACTTTTCTGATTGATGGGTAAGACAAGGAGAAAATACGAACCAGAATCCAAGTGTCTGTGAAACCGGAAAAGTCAGCATTCGTGCTGCCTGTCACTACCAGAAACGTTAAGTAGAGACAAGGATAGAATCTTTACGGGTGCTTTATTCAGATGCCAGCAGTCTGAGGAAACAGTGGGTTATGTACCATCGAAAATCATCTTAAAATCTCATCTCAAGCTGATCTTTTTACAAGGAGAAGAAATAGGTAAGCAGTTTGGAAAAAAAATAGATAAGAGCTACAGCGATTTTCCTAGTACTTCTTTATCTGTTCATCAACAACTCTACCTGTGTCACAGACATTCCCTCCCTGGAACACAATGGCTCAGATACCCAGACCCCCTGGAGTCATGTGGTCATGCATTCCAGTCGCTGGAATAACAGCTTTCCACATGCATTAATCACTGAAGCCTGTCAACTATGACTGAAGCTAGTCTTTAACTCTTGAGCTTCCTTATCATCTGGACTGTTGCCAGAGGTAAGACTGACATCCTGAATGAAGTGAAGATCTCTGCCAACAACAACAACAGCTCCAGCCTAAGACACTCAGAATAAATAAACATCAATAAAGGGAAGAGTGCAGGATGTACGGCAGGAGGGAAAGGAAGCCCCGAGAGCCTTTGTCGTCCCTCATTCATTCACTCACTCATTCCTGTGCTAAGGATTGTGGAAAATAAAAAATGAAAAAGACAATTCTGCTGTTAAGCACTTTGCCTATCAGGGATGTAAGGCTCCCACAAACAGTTATTACACAAGGAAGAAAGTAAAGACCCACAAGGGAGATACCATAAAAGTATGTTCAGAGACAGAAGAAATCTCATATTTAGGAAGCCATTAGATACTCCTGACTATAAAACATACCAGGATTTTTAAAATTTTAGAATATTTAGTCCTGGCTGGTGTGGCTCATTGGATTGAGCACAGGCCTGTGAACCAAAGGGTCACTGGTTCAATTCCTGGTCAGGGCACATGCCTGGGTTGCGGGCCAGGTCCCCAATGGGGGCGTGCAAGAGGCAACCGATTGATGTGTCTCTTGTGCATTGATGTTTTTCTCCCTCTCTCCCTTCCTTCCTCTCTCTCTAAAAATAAATTAATTAAATCTTTAAAGTTAAATGAATAAATAAATATTAGAACACCAAGGGAAAAAAGTCAATGCTAATCCTTGTTACATCTTGCTTAAATGACATCTGCCATATTGTCTGTCCCAACATCAGGGCTGCTGGCATCTCCTGGGGTAACACCACATTTTCCCATCACCAAGGAAGGGAGAGCTGATGATGAAACATGCAGCAGCACCAGCCAGCTGTCTGCCCAGTCCTGCGTAGTCAGCCACTTAACCCTCACAACACCCCCAAAGTAGCTACTGTTGTTATCTCCATTTTACAAATAAGAGGGGAGTGGGGGCGGACGGGGACTGGAGACAACTGTACTTGAACAACAATTTTAAAAAAAGAGAGAAAAACAAACAAACAAACAAACAAGAAAACTGCAGCCCTGGCTGGCGTAGCTCAGTGGATTGAGCATGGGCTGGGAACCAAAGGGTCGCCAGTTCAATTCCCAGTCAGGGCACATGCCTGGGTTGCGAGCCAAGTCCTCAGTGGGGCCACATGAGAGGCAACCACACATTGATATCTCTCTCTCTCTTTCTCCCGTCCTTCCCTTCTGTCTAAAAATAAATAAATAAAATCTTTAAAAAAAAAAGAGAGAGAGAGAAACTGGGGCAGAGAAGTTAAGTGACTTGCCCAAGGTCACCAAGCAGCACAGACAGGATTGGAATCCAAAATCTGTGGCCTTATCCATTACACTACACTGCCTCTCAGCTAAGAGCTTGTGGTTAAATTTTTCAGGACTTACACAGCTGCATGATAACAGGTGATTTTTGGTCAACTTTCCCCTTTAAACACATCCATCTATTTAACAGTATACTTATTTATATATGACAAAATACATACACCATTATTGGTCTAGTTTTGAAAATGGTATGTCTTTTCAGAATATAGTTTTCACAATCTTTAAAGGGAAATTCTCTTTGTTAATCTGAAAAAAAAAATCAAATGTCTGTTTCCTGAGCAGTAACAGTGGGCGGGCGTGGCTAAAGCTGCAGTTTCTGTGGCTTGCGCTACACCATTCCTTACAGGTCATCTCATGACCTTAGGCAAACAGCCTTGTTTATTATTTCTCCATCTGCAAAGTGGGTGTAAAAACAGTGGGGTCTCATGAAGTGATAAGGATTAGCTGATATTAACCATGTAAATTGCTAACTATGCACAGGACTTGATACAGTGAATGCTCAACAGATGTTGGCTTTCATTATTTAGATTCTGAGTGATTTCTATTTCCAGAATTCAAGTCCTCCAGTAGCCCCGGAACTGCTTTCTCTGTCCCAGAATCGCTATCAATCACTTAAGCGCATTTCTATTTCCCACAGAGCCCAGTGACACTAGAAGAAGGCTTTTCTGGACCCCAGCCTGGAGGTGGCCATGTCGCCTCGCTCAGGCCCCAGGCCTGCGAAGGAGGCAGGCTCTAGACTACCTCCAGGCGGCACCACAAAACTTAACCCAGTTTTCTCACTTGGGTGAACTCATCTGTTAGTGGAGAATCCCGGGCCCTGTCAGACGTGCTTGGCTGCAGGGGCGCTGGTGTCAACACAAGGAGCTCACCCACCTGCCCAGCCCAAGGGTGGGCACCCTTCCTTCACAGCATCCCTGGGGATTTCGCCCCTCCCCGCGGGTAGGCCACCGGGGACTGATCCGACAGCGCCAACAGAGTGTATTTCCCCCAATCTGCTGATACGCTTGCCCCCGATCTCTAAGAAGGGGCCGAGGGAGGAGCTTCACAAAGCCAGGTGAAGAGCTCCATCCCTGGCGCACATGTTGAGTCGCCTAAGCCAGTTCCAAAGTCCGCGCGCCGCTGCCTCTCCGGGGCTGCCGGCCGAGTGCTCCGCAGCCACTTGTGAGCTGGTCCCGGGGCGCAGCTCCGCGGCGCTCCCGCCCGCTCCCGCCGCCCCTTCCACTCACCAGGTGAAGAGTTTGCCTTTTATCCTGCGCAGCAGGCCGGCGACTGTGCCCCTCGCTCCCTGCGCCTGTGGCGGCGGGGCGCCGCGTCCCGCCGGCGGCGAGGCTACCTCCATCGGGGCGCCTGCGGTCTCCGGAGCCCGGAACCCCCCGAAGTGCCGGGGCCCGGAAGACAGGAGGCGGCGCTTGCGGGCCGGCGGGGCTCGGCTCGGCTCGGCTGCTGCTCCCGCGCTCCCGCACTCGCTCGGTCCTCTCTCTGGCTTCTCCTGCGGGCTCCTTCTGCGGCAAATCATTAACTGTCAAGCCCCTAGGGCCAGACACAAATACGTCTGCAGATTACAACCTGGCACCTCCGCGGGAGGAGGAGGAGAAAGGGCGCTTTTTTTTTTCCGCCTTAGCTGTCGAGCCTTAGTGTTGGGTGACACCCAATCTGCATTTCAGGTTTTTATGGTCGCTTATGAAGAATCAGCAAATGAGGTGATACAAGGCTGTGCCCGCGTGTCCTAACTCAAGAAGCCTTGATTTAGCAGCTGCCTGAACTTTGCTAACTGGAAAGAACTGGCTGACCGCTCCCTTGATCTCCCAGACTCCCTCCCTCTGACTAATTTAGAAAACATATTTTCCATCTAAAAGAAGTGAAGACGCTTTAGTTCTGTTTCTTTTCCTCGAAAAACATGGGTGAAATCTTGCAAGGATCCTGAAACATGTCTTTGTGTTGTGTCTCCTTCCACACGTTGTGTTCGGTTTGCTTTTTAGTGTATCTGGGAGACTCCCGCCGGGGCAGGACGCCGACCCCTGGCGCTCAGCCCGAACGCCCCAACGCCTGCTCCACGCCTTCCTCACGATGCTTCTGTGGACCAGGAGGGACTAGCACCCGGGGTGCGAAAGTTCCTCTCCCTGGCAGGGCTTCTGTGGGCCTGGGAGACTCCTGCTTCCGGAAAAAAGAGATCAGGAAGACAAAAGAAAAGGTATTGGGGTCACTTTTACTCCCAACTACCTCGTTGGGCAAAGTGGGGGGTGGGGGGCGGGGATGAGGAAGAAGCATAACAACGGTAACTTCAAATGTGTTGCCAGTTCTGTCAGAAGATTCTAAGAAAGAAAATAAATTTTGAAAAAAATGAAATGCAGCTTTAGAAACCCCAAGTTCAGCAACTGCAGGACCCCTAAATTCTAAGTGAAAATTTTTTTTTCTAATTGTTGAAGTCATATGGGGGGGAAAACCGCAAAATTAAGAACATGGTCATCCATAGAGGACTAACTGAATAGTGTGTACACTAAACTTCATTGTGAAACACTGTGACGACACTGAAAAGAATGCAGAAGAGCTATGCCAGGCCTTGAGAGGAATTTTCTCTAGTTATTTTTGAGTAAAAAAGGTCAGATGCAGAATAGTAAGTATGTTTAATATGATCACATTTTTATAAAGCCAACAACCCATTAAACCTTGTACATTGTCGATGTTGAATTTTACCAGAGCTCTGTACCCCTGGAAAACAGTGATGGTTAAGAAAACTTCTGTAGTGGGCAATCACCCAGGCTGGAGCAGAGTAGGAACAAGAGGCCAGGTACAGAAGGTCACCAGGGTGGAAGGCACCAGGAGCCTAGCAAGGGACAATTATAAGGTGGGACCTTACCCCCAGGGTGACCTTTCTTCCCCTAGCATATCGCTGGTCATATGGTTTAGACCCTCCCCTGACTTTTCTTCCCTGGCATGTCACCAGCCAAGCAGTAGACCTCCTTAGAGGAGGAACAGAGGGAATTGAAGAACACCCTCATGCTGTAACAGGGTGCAGCAAAGAAGGGGGCCCCAAATGGGGATTTGTAATGGGGTTCAGAACTCAAGGTATCCAGGAAATATTAGAAAAATATGTAGGATGTCCTCACCCCTACAAGTCTGAGCTGAGGGATGGGACACAGGGAGCAGGGCCATTCAGAGCTGTGTTGCCTAGCAACATCTTTGCTGTCAACCTCTGGCATGGTCATTTAACATATCTATAACTTTTAACTGGTTTCATAGATATGTTAAATAGCTGTGGCCATGCTTTGAGCCAGGGGGATGGAAGTGGCTTCCACCCAAGATGTAACTGGGAGGCAACTCCCCCTGGTTATAGTGAGTTTGGACATGATTGGCTCCATGCCATGGGGCCACACTTGCCCAGAGTTATCATGGCAGCCCAGTAAAGCTGGAAGAATGCAGAATGCTAGCAGGTGTAGCTGATTGTGAGAGGAGTTGGAAATGGGGCTGCAGAGGAAGATTGGCGCCGGGATTTAAACCCAGGCTCGGCAACCGTACCAGAGGGGAGGATGACGAGGCTTTGGCAGGGAGGAATCACCATGCAGCTTGGGCAGGAGTTGGAACCATGTGGCTGTGGCAGTAAGGGGGGACCACACAGTTTTGGCACAGTGGGGACCCCTCGGCTTGGGCGAGAGTCAGGACCACGTGTCTTTGGGTTGCTCCTTTTTGCCACATGGCTTAGGAAGCAGGAAAGACTTTGCCTGGAAGAAAAGGGGTGAAAGGACTCTTGCTGGTGGGCCATGAGAAGGTGCCACATGGTTTTGGATTAACTGGAGATCATGGCGTTGACACAGCGGATGGTGCCGGGAACCTGAGCCATGGACTTCTACTTCTTTTCCTGAGATACTGTACCCTGGACTGGGCAGAGGGAGAAGGAAGGACTGTGCGTGTCTGTGCGACTTTGTATTTTAATGAAGACATTAAGTCATTACTCTAAGTCTGTATAACTTTTAAATAAATAATCCAGTTCCTTTTCACCAGTCTCTGGCATTGAGAGACGTCTTTCCTCCGGTGGTGGGCAAAGTAAACCTAGTACGGGGAGGGACCCCCAGAGAAAAAGGGGGGTCCTTTTGGTAATACTGTATCGTTCACCCCCTCCCCCTGGGTCTGTTCTGTAACAAGTTGGCAGAAAGGCAAGTCCAGAAGGAGTTAAGCTTGGCCCAGTTGAGCGGGGAGGGAAGTCAGGATGCTGCCTGTCTGGCTTGTGTTTTGGGGCTCAGAACTGCTTCGATGAGGGCCTTGCAGCCTAAGCCAAAGTTCACTTGGCTGATTTCCAATGGCTGCTCCTACAGAAAGCCCAGCGATCTGTGTGGTTGCTTCTCGTCCAGAGCCAGAGAAAAAGGGGGGTTCCTTTTGGTAATAGTATATCGTTCACCCTGCCGGGTCTGTTCTGTAACAATAGGATTCCCACACAAGACCTTGCATGACTACTCCCTCACGCATGCATTAAGCCTTAGAGATAACATCTGGGCATGTTTTGGCTCTAGGCCCAGAAAAACGGCAAGACCAGCTGGGGCAACGTCATGACTAACATCCAGACCAATCACTGGAGACCAAAACCATGAGGGGACACACCTGCACACCTGAAAAGCTGATACAGATTCTACTGAGATCCTCCTCTGAGCCTCCAGATAAAACCCCTCAAGACCAAGGAACCAGCCTGAAGCCCTCTCTGCTTCTCTATCTCTCTCATGCCCGAGTCTCTTGTAAGTGGCACCCTGCAAAGAAACTCCATTCCCCATGTGACTCACAAAACCCAGAGGTGCTCTCTTTGTCACCTAGGACAAGGCCAGACACTTGCCTCATAAATGATTAGCTGAACTACCTATCCCCCCTGACTAATAGGGACAAAATTCTCCTTAACTAAACTGGTTAAATTCCTCTTCTTCCCCCAGGCCTGGGAACTTGTATCCAGTGTGGCCTGAGCCAGCATATAACCCCTCCTTAACGCCCCACCCCCCACCCCCAGGAATATGTTTGCCTCAGGGTAAAACATCCTGTGATCTACTATGCAATCTAGCAACCCTTTCATCCCACTCCCCACAGGCAGGGAAGAGTCTCTAACTTCCTATTGCAATAGCCACCCCCCAACACATACACACCTTGCAATAATACTTTCATATAAAGTCTCTCCTTACCTATATCAGGTTTGTTTTTTATTTGACAATATGTATGTGGTTAGTGAGCATGGAGAATAATGTAGGTAGTCTTTAAAAAGCTAAGGAATACAGAAAGAAAAAGAGAACTCTCCTTAAAACACTCCAGCATGTCTGATAGGTTCCTTTTATGTAAAAGTGTGTATTTTGTATAAATACATGCAATTAAAAAATGGATTTAGATGTGGCAAGCTGAATAATGTCACCCCCAAAATATACAGTTCCTAATCCCTAGAACCTGAGAATGTTCCTTTATACAGTAGTCTCCCCTTATTCATGGTTTCGCTTTCCACAGTTTCAGTTACCCATAGTTAACCACAGTCCAAATCTCTTAAATGGAAAATTCCAGAAATGAAAAATTCATAAATTTTATTGTGAATCATCCCTTTGTCCACAGTATCAATGCTGTATATACTACCTGTTCCCCACTTAGTTCTCAGTTATCAGATGAACTCTTGCTGTATCTTAGTGCTTATGTTCAAGTAACCCTTAGTTCACTCAATGGCCCCAAAGCACAAGAGTAACGATGCTGACAATTCCGATATGCCAGAAAGTCATAAAGTGCTTTCTTTAAGTCAAAAAGTTTGTACAGGCCCGGCTGGTGTAGCTCAGTGGATTGAGCGTGGGCTGGGAACCAGAGGTTCCCGGTTCGATTCCCAGTCGGGGCACATGCCTGGGTTGTGGGCCAGGTCCCCAGTGAGGGCCATGTGAGAGGCAACCATACATTGCTCTTTCTCCCTCCCTTCTTCTCTCTCTAAAAAATGAAAATAAAATCTTAAAAAAAAAAAAAGATTAAAAAAAAAAAGTTTGTACATATCGGGGAAAAACACAGTGTGTATAGAGTTTGGTACCCTCCACAGTTTTAGGCATCACTGAGGCTCTTGAAACATAGCTCCATGGATACAGGGGAATGGATAAAGGGGACTACTGTATGGCCAAAGGGACTTTACAGATGTGATTACATTACATGCCTTGAGATGAGGGAGATTATCTGAATTATGTGATTGGCCATAACGTAAGCGAGAAGGAGGCAGAGGGAGAAGGTGACACGATGATGGAAGCAGAGATTGGGGTGTTGCAATTTGAAGACGGAGGAGGCACCACAAGCCAGGGAATAAAGGCAGCCACTAGACGCTCAGAGCCTTGAAAAGGAAGTAGCCCTCTGAACTGTGGCCTTAGCTGTGGCCCAGGAAAACTGATTTCAGACATCTGATCTCCAGAATTGTAAGAGAATAAATTTGTTATAGCAGGCGTAGGAAACAAAAGCAGATGTATGTACACTAACGTGTAGAGCTCATGATATACCATCAAGTGAAAAAAAAAAGAAAGTTGCAGAATAACTGTATCACATAACTGCATTTCAGTAAAAACCACCAACTAAGTAACTAAATATCTTCATATGTACATATATCTGTATGCATATCTTTATGCTTCCCTGTGTTTGTATGAGCAACAAGCAGGGTGTGGAGAAGACAGAGCAGGCTACTGATGTCAGCTCAGGCCGTGGGAGTGGTGGCGGGAGTAGTGGGGGCAGGAGTACAGACAAGAAATGGCCTTACACATCTTCATTTTGTGTTCTTACTATTTCTACTTCTGCAATTTGAAAAATATTCAGTTGATACATTAATATGCATTTAAATCACATTAATCCTAATTCAAAACATGTTAGATTCAGCATATTGCCCCACTGGAAAAGGAGCCAGGAAATATAGTCTACCACTACATGCAGACTCTAAAGTTATGAACAAAATTATAGGTCGTATTTTCTAAACAGAAAGTCCTCAAAAAATTCCAGTGGGCAGATCTTACCACTTTTACTCCCACTGCCCAAGTTCAAGCCACCATCACGGCTTCACTGGACTATTGGGATAAACTCTCTTTCAACAGTCTGTTCTCTGCCCAGCAGTTAGCGTAAGCCTTTTAATAAACAAGTCAGATAATGGCACTCACCTGTTCCATACCGTCTTTTAAACTACTGTCCAAATAAAAGTTAAGTCCTTCCAATGACCTGTAAGAGAATACGTGACCTGGTCCCTTGGGGCCTCTGCGACCTCGTCTCTGTTATTCCCCCTTGATCTCTGTAATTCGTCCACACTGGCCTTCAACTCAGCTCATCAAACAGACCAGGTACACTCCTATGTTACAGACTTGGTACACTCCTATCTTAAGGCCTCTGTATTGTTCTCCCTGCCTGGAATGCTCTTCTCCCAAGTGTCCTCATGACTTGCTCCTCCATCACCTTCAAGTCTTTGCTCAAATGGCCCCTTGTCAATGAAGCATTTTGTTTCAATAAAACATTTGGATCACCCTATTTAAATGGGCAATGCTGTTCCCCTCGTGCCTTACCAGCGCTACTTCTCTCCTCCCCTGCTTTTTCTCCTTGGAACATGTCACCATCTGACATAGTACATATATTCTTAATTATGTGTTTATTGGTCATTGCTTATTGTATCCCCTTTACAATATAAGCTTCATAAAGGCTCCTAATATATTCCCTGTGCCTAAACCAATGCTTTGCACATAGTAAGCAATCAATAATTTTGTGGATTTAATTTTTTTAAGTACCAATGGTAGTAATGTTCTAGCATTGCTCCAAAATAACTTCATCCCTTTACTGAGGGTTATTGGTTAGTCTACATTATTTTGGCATCAGGATTAAAATAAATCGAGTGGATCCATAGGCACCAATCCACAAATTTATTGAAATTTACTGGCAAAAAAATGATTTAGATGTTGGAGATTTTGCACGTAATAACCTTCTTACAAGTACCAGAAGGTAGCTACCACTTATTAAGCACCTACTGTGCCAGATACTTAATAAACATTTTCAGTACTGTCCCAGTTATCTATTGAATGTATCAAATCACCCAACATTTTAGTGGCTTCAAACAATAATCATTTTATTATCTCTTGTGGTGTCTGTGGGACAGAAATTTGGAAGGTCTGGGCTAGGAGATCTGGCTCAAGGTCTTTCATGCAGTTGCAGTGAGAAGGTAGCTGAAGCTAGAAGTCGGGGGGGGGGGCGGGGGCGCTGGGCGGGGGCGGGGGAGGGGTGTTAGGGCTGGAGCATCTAGAGGCTGACCAGCATCTCTCTCTCCACTTAGTCCTCACAATCTGGTGACTTTGGGGAAGTTGGTCTGCTTACATGGAGGCTGGTTTCCCTCCCGAACCTCCACTCCCAAGCAAGTGTTCTAAGAAAAAAGACAAAATGTAGTTGATGTCTTCCAGCCAAAGACTCTCATGAATATATATGTAGTTAAATAAGTTGAATGCATTACTCCTTGCAGTGAGGTAGAACAAATCCCCTGGGAGAAGTATGGGCTATCTAAGTAAGAGGATGTTAGAAAGAACCTCTTATAGGATTTGTGCTTTGGCTGAGTTATTTGAGAAAGGGTTTGAGAAAGGAGAAACGGATTCTCCAGATCGAATGCTATCAGATTGGCTGCAATTCTGATGGGTAGCTCAACTATCTTACCTACAGGGAGAACAGAGTAAGACGAGGATGAAACTGCAATTGGTGAAGAAGTAGCCCTCACTCACTTTGACCAAGAGGAGGGGAGCTGGTATTTCATGGGTGGCACAGTGACCTTGTTTTAAGCTTAGGTAAAATTGTGAAGTGGTCTTCCTTTGTCTCATTTCATCATGGTCTCAGAGCAATCTTGTGTGAGGATGGTACTCTTAAGCCGTTCAATAAGAAAAAAATATGGCCTAGCCTCTGAGTGCCCGTTCAGCTTCAAAATGTTGAAGACTGCTTTTTTCCCTTAGTGTCTCTTTTCATAACCTAGCTTCAGAAGTCACATAGCACCATCTTTACCACAATCACAAGCCCTTCCAGATTCAAGGGGAGGCCCCATTATGGACTGAATATTTGTGATCCTCCAAAATTCACAAGTTGAAATCTAATTCCCAATGCGATGGTATCTGGAGGTGGGAACTTTGCAAAGTTACAGGGCATGAGAGTTGAACACTCCGAGAAGCCAGAGAGCTAGCTCACTCTGCTTGCCACCACGTGAGCGTACAGTGAGAAGTCGGCAGTCCACAACCCAGGAGAGAGCTCTCACCAGAACCTGACTGTGCCGTTACACAGATTTCAGATTTCCAACTTCCAGATCTGTGAAAAATAAATGTTTGCTGCTTAAGGCACACGTGTACGGTCATCTGTTACAGCAGCCCCAATAAACTAAGACAACCCCCATGACACAGTGGAGATGCATCAGAGAAATGTGGAAGGGAGCACGAGGGATAGAAGATACTGTTGCAGCCGTCGTTGAAAACTAGTCTGCTATGTGTGCTTTCTAAAATGCTAGGCTTATTAACACTTAGTAACTTATCAGCACTGTTTTTTTCAGGTGAGTAAACTAAAGCTCAGAAAGATTAAACAACTTGTCCAAGATCTTCAGAGTAGTAACTGACTGATATCAGGGTCACCAGCTGCCTCTCTGATTTAACTGACAAGCATTCCTGAGCCTCTCTCACAATAGCTTTATCTCCCTGTTTGTAAAAGTAATTATAAATGAACATACGTTCAAATCTCACAGGTGAACTCAAGGAAGAAACAGTAGCGTGGTGGTTCCCAGGTGCTGGGGGCGGTGGGGAGACCTTGGTCAAAGAGTACAGACTTTCATTTACAAGACGAATATAGCATAATGTCAACAGTTAGAAACACTGTTATAAACTTGAAATGTGCTAAGAGAGTGGATCATAAATGTTCTCGCCACACACACAAAAATGGTAACTGTGAGGTGTTGAGAAGACCCATTCTTTTAAAAGACCTTGTTTGTAGCATCTGTTAAATACATCTGTTGCCATTGTACTTGAGACTCACAAAGACAAATACAAATAGCTGTCATGTACCAGCTAAACCTCTGTATTTACTGTTTCAGAGGTGTTCTAAGAATCTTGGTGTCAATCCCTGTTCAATTTGAATTACCAAAAGTGTGCAAGGTACCAAAAATGAGAATGTCAGAATTATTTGTCATTAAGCAGACTAAATCAATAATACTGTGTGTTTAGATGGCAACTTTGTTTGAAGAATTCACATTATTATCATTGTCTTATTATAGGTCATATTGCAAATCACCGACACAGTATTGGTTGAAAACGTACGTACAGACCACAGTTCTAGATGATCAGTGGTATTGGAGACATGAAAGATGCTTTTACCCTGCCTTCCATCTTTCCATTGTAACTTCTTCTTTGCCCATGAGTTGTTAAGATATCCCTTAATATCTAAGCATAAGATGTTTTTAGTTATTTTTCTACAATTGATTTCTAACTTAATTGCATGATAATGTAGCCTAGATGGTGCCAACACTTTGAAATTTGCCAAGACTAGCTTTAAGACCTAGTCCATGGTCAATTTTCATAAATGTTTCATGTGTGTTTAAAATAATATGTATTCTCTAATGTTTTAATACATCCATTAGATCAAGCTTAATAATGGTGCTCTTCAAATATTCCATCTCCTACTGATTTTTCATGTGTTTAATCTATCAATTATTGAAACATTTGTTAAACTGGTGCTTCTAAAAATGTTGCTCTGGAAGCATAAACATCAACAGCACTTGAGAACTTGCTAGAAGTGGAAATTTTGAGACTCCACCTTCAGCCTATGACATCAGAAGCTCTGGAGGTGGGGCCGACAAACTATGCTTAGCAAGCCTTCCTCTGTTCCATCAGATGCATGCTGCAGTGTGAGAACCGGTGCGTGCAGCAATCCCTCTGGGATCGGGGCTTTGTTGGTTTCTCCTGGCAGATTTGCCAATATTTGCTTTGTATATTTTAATTTTTTTCTTATTAAGTACATAGTACTTTTATGTTGTTGTTGCCCTAGCTGGTGTGGCTCAGTTGGTTGGAGTGTTGTCCTGAAGCTAAAGGTTTGCAGGTTCAATTCCCAGTCAGGGCACACACCTGGGCGGTGGGTTTGATCCCCAGTTCCAGCACGTACAGGAGGCAACCAATCAATGTTTCTCTCTCATACTAATGTTTCTCTCTCCCTTCATCTCTCTCTAAGGGCAAAGAAAAAAATGTCCTTGAGTGAGGACAAAAAATAAAGTTTTTTCTTATTTTTAATGAATTGAATATGTTATTAGTATGAACTGAGACTCTTCACCGATGGCAATACTTTTTGCGATAGAGTCAGTCTTTTCCTGGGGCTACTCTGTCAGTATGGCCGCTCGCTTCTTTTGATGGAGTTAGTATTGACCTGGGTATTTCCCCCCAGTCGTTGCCCTTCAGTCTGCCTGTATACTAATGGTATTTATACATCTCTTAAGATAACATAGAGCTGGATTTTGTTTTAATTTTCAATTTGATAATCTTTGTCTTTTCATTGGAGTTTTGTCTATGTAGCTATAGAGTGATTACTGAAATATTTGGATTTAATTTATACTAAAATGTATGTGTTTTCAACTTGTCTGACTTAACGGTACTTTCTTGCCTTCTCTTTTGGACTGGCTACGTTTTTTCTCCTCTACTTATTTGAAAGTTATATACACCATGTCTATTCTTTCTTTTATGGTTGCCCTACCTATTCGAACATGCAAATTTAACAAAGTTAAAATTTGTCTTCATTCTCTTCCCAAATAATACAAGAGCCTTAGAATACATGAACTCTGACAACTCCTCCAACTTATATGCTGTTGTCTAGTAATTTAATTCTAGCTTGCTTTTTCTCTCCCACAAAGTAGATAAATTTATTACTGTTTCATGCAGCTGATTGTTTGGACGTACCTAGTGTCAGATTCATGGGCAGGTGACATAGGACACTGCTCGGAAGGGACCCATGCTTGACTTCATGCTCTGCTGTTGCCATCTTAAAATTCTAAATACTTTTTAAAAATGAGGGCCCCTGAATTTTGGGGGCCTTGCACTGAAATCCAAAGTTATGTAGCCAGGCCTCCCATCAGGAATTTATTTTCTTTCTACTTGGGTTAGGTTTTTGGAACTTCCTAGAGGCTATCTTTTAATGGTAATGTCTATTTTTGTCTCTGAAAATATCTTTATTTTACCCTCTTTGTTTTTTAAGATAGCTCTGGTGTGTGCAGAACTTTAGATTGACTAATATTTCCTCTCACTGCTTTGAATATATTTTTTCTGTCTTCACTGTTGCAATTGAGAGTCACCTGGCCATCTAATGACCACGTCTTTGTATGTGATCTGACTCTCATACAGCAACTTCTTCCTGACTTCCCTTTTTTTGACAAGGGGAAGGGGGTTGTACATTTCACTATGATGTATCTAGGTTTTTTTGCATGGGATTTGTTTGGCTTTGTTGGGCTTCCTGGATATAGAGATAACTTTCAATAATTAAAAAAATATTTAGCCATTATCTTTTTGAAGACTGCCTCTTTTCCTATTCACTCTATTATTTTCTTTAAGGGCACCTTTTAAACATAGATCAGACATTCTTATTCTCTTCCCCATATCTCTTAATTTCTTTCACATTTTCAATATCTTTGTCTCTGAATTTATTCTGGATAATTACTTCAAGTCTACCTTCTCTTTTTAATTGTGTTTTAATGGTGGTTTAAACCAATTTTGAAATTTTCATTTAAAGTAATTCTTAGAGGTTATTTTGCAAATCTATTTGTTTCCTCCTATTTTCAAGCTTCACTCTTACTTCTTTAAACACTATACAAAGTTATTTTATATTCTGTCTTAAAATTCTAAAAAGCTGAAATTTTTGTAGACCTATTTCTGCTGGTCATTGATTCTATCTCTTCTCACTAATGATTGCTTTTTTCTTTAAACTGTACTTTCCTTTGAAATATTATCTGTGAATATTTTTAAGTTTATTTTTGATTATGCTATTACAGTTGTCACAATTTCCCCCTGTTTTCCCCCCTCTGCCTGGTATCCCATTTCCTCAAGCAATCCCCCCACTTAGTTCAGGTCCATGGGTTGTGCATATAAGTTCTTTGGCTTATTCATTTCCTATACTTTCCTTAACGTCCCCCTGTCTGTTTTGTACCTACAAATTTTTGCATATTAATCCCTACATCTTTCCCCCCATGTCCCTCTTTCCCTCCCACTTGATAACCCTCCAAATGATTTCCATATCTATGATTCTGTTCCTGTTCTGGTTGTTTGTTTAGTTCGTTTTTTAGATTCAGTTGTTGATAATTGTGAATTTGCTGCCATTTTAATGTTCATAGTTTTGATCTTCTTCTTTTTCTTAAATAAATCCCTTTAACATTTCATATAATTAGGGCTTGGTGATGATGAATTCATTTAGCTTTACCTTGTCTGAGAAGGACACTTTATCTTTCCTCTCATTCTAAATGATAGCTTTCCTGGATACAGTAATGTTGTAGGTCATAGATCCTTGCTTTTCATCACTTTGAATACTTCTTGCCAGTCCCTTGTAACCTGCAAAGTTTCTTTTGAGAAATCAGCTGACGGTCTTATGGAAACTCCTTTGTAGGTAACTGTCTGCTTTTCTCTTGCTGCTTTTAAGATTCTCTCTTTATCTTTAACTTTTGGCATTTTAATTATGATGTGTCTTGGTGCGGTCCTCTTTGGGTCCAACTTGTTTGGGACTCTCTGTGCTTCCTGGACTTGTATGTCTATTTCCTTCACCAAATATGGAAATTTTCTTTAATTATTTTCTCAAATAAGTTTTCAATTTCTTGCTTTTTCTCTTCTCCTTCTGGCATTCCCATGGTCCAGATGTTAGTACATTTGGAGATGTCCCAGAGACTCCTTAGACTATCTTCATTTAAAAAAATTTTTTCTTCTTACTGTTCTGATTGAATGCTTCTTTCTTCCTTATGTTCTAAATCATTCATTTGAATCTCAGCTTCATCCCCTGCACTGTTGGTTCTCTATAGACTTTATTTTACTTAGTGTAACATTTATTTCTGCCTTGGTCTTTTTTTTTGCTGTTGCCATACTCAATGAGTTCTTTGAGCATCCTGATAACAAGTGTTTTGAACTCTACATCTGAAAATAGGTTAGTTACCTCCATTTCATTTAGTTCTTTTCTGGAGTTTTGTTCTTTTTCTGGGCCATGTTTCTTTGTCTCCTCTATTTGGCAGCCTCTCTGTGTTCGTTTCTGTGTATGAAGTAGAGCTGCATTGACTCCCTGTCTTAGTAGCATGGCCTACTCTATAAAAGGCACCTGTAAATTGTGTAGGGCAGAGCCTGAGATAATCACCAGGGAGAGGCAACCTATTTTACCACTTTGTGGCTCATTGTGAGGGGAGGGCTCAGAAAGGGGGCAATGCTGCTGCCTGGCCTCTGAAGTTTTGCCCAGGAGGAAGCTGTCTCCCAGCACTCACCCTATTTCCAGTCACTTTACTTTCTCCCCATATTCCACTGGTCCCTTCCAGCTCTTGCCCTAGTGATGAATCCTAGAAGGGGTGGGTCTGCATAAGTCCTAAGTCCATGTGGGCCCTTTAAGAGGAGTCTCCTGAAAATCAGGCAGTTCTTCTACTGCCCCAGCCCCCACTCGTTTTTACAGCCAGAAGTTATGTGGATTTATCTTGCCGGCACTCGAACCTTGGACTGTGTGGTCTGGCCTGGGACTGGGATTCCTGACTCCCGAGGTATCCCTCCCAATTTTTATCCACTACACACGAATGTAGGACCACCTGTTCCACCACCTCTCTGTGTCCACATGCCTCTCCACCCTCCGTCTCTGGGTCTTGGACATCCTACCCATCTGAATGAATGTGGCTTCTTTAAATCCTTGGTTGTCGTACTTCCATACTGCTTGATTTTCTGATGGTTCTATATGATGTTTGTTTTGTAGTCTAGTTGTAATTTTTTCCATAGCTGTGCAAGGAGATGAAGTGTATTTACCTATGCCTCCTTCTTGACCAGAAGTATCTGTGAATATTTTGATATCTAGATTGCAGCTACCAAACTAGGATCACTTTAAATTAAATTCTATACTGGAGACGTTTTGAGTCACACATGTATCATTAATTAGAACTGTAAAACTCATAAGGGCCAGTTTGTGTTATTGAGGACTTATCAGAACTTTAATTTCATAATTTGTGGCCCAATATTTGAATTTTTACGGGCTGAGCTCTGAAGCTGCTTGCAGAGCATAACTTTTCCCTTTTGGGCTCTGGATCTGCCTGCAGAGCCAGCAGCCCCACTGTGCTGATTGTACTGTTGGATAAACTGTACTCCTTGCATTGTTGTTAAATAATACTCACTGTACTATGATGGTGATCAAGAACAGCCTTTTTGTTCTGCAGGCCCAGACTGAAACCAGGACTTGATAAATGTTTCATCACATATTACCCATTGTTCTCACATCACAACCCCACTTGCTTGATCGCTGAATCAGCCAACCATTGAAAGTCCAGGTAGCCCCACCAGTCAGAAAACAAATCGTGTGAGTATATGGTCTTTTTCCCCCTAGGAACCCATCTCTTTGATCATTAACTCCTTGCAACTTTTGCCTTTATAAACCATTCCGTATGCCGTCCATTTTTAAACGTATTCTCAGTTCATACCAAGGGACTATGGTTCCCAGTTTGAAAATCATTCTCTGAATAAACTCTCTATAAATTTCTTTTTTTAAAAAAAGGTTATCTATGGGCTTTTGTTTACATTCTTAATCTTCAAAGAATATTTTTCACCTCCACCAAGTCTCAGTTTCAAAACAGGCAACCCTCTTTTCTGATCCCTTCAGCATATGGGATTTATTTTTCTTTCACTCTCATTTTTCAAGTACAGATCTCTGGGCCTCCAGCTTTATATGGAAGATTTATCACTAGGCCCTTCATTTTAGGCATGCCTGAACCTTAACATCTGCACTAAAAGAAGTAACTGGCCTTCAAAGCAGAGTCTCATATTCTTCAAGATTTAGCAAAAATCTTCAGGGCAAAAACTGGCTTTAGCATCTCTTTAGTTCCCAGGATCTCTGAGTTCATTTTGTTTAGAGGCCTCTGCAGAGGTGTTACTTTCTTACCAGCTCAGCGATGGATTTTAAATGATTTCGTATTCTTTGTTTTATTTATTTATTTTGTAGGGCCATGTAGGGTCTCTAATTGACAACAGTGCCTGAAATAGAACACTGCATTTACTTAGTCTATAACATAAAAGTCTTGAAACATTAGAATAATATAAGAAAAAAATAGCAACAGATTGGGAGAAGATATTTACAATACATATATGTATCAGACAAAAGACTCAAATCCACAGTAAATTAAAACTCCTACAAATCATGAAGAAAAAGACAACCCAAGTAAAGAGCAGGTAAATATTTGTACAGGCACTTCACAAGATATCCAAATGACCCACAAATATAAATTACCATCATTATTCATTAAGGAAATGCAAATATATTCCACTACAGATCCAAAAGAACTGCTAACTTTTAAAAACAACAATAACAAGCATTGATGAGGATGTAGAATTACTAAAACTTTCATATACTGCTTGTGGGAATATGAATAAGAACAACCACTTTAGAAAGCTCTGAGGGGAGATCCCTCAAAAAGCTGGAATGATCTCCTGGAGGACAAGCCCCTTGTAGTACAGGCTTTCCCAGCCGGGTGAGTGTTCTAGGAACCCATCTGTGTCTGTGCCAGATGGCGTTGTTGTGAGAGGCTGTGAGAGGCTTCCGGGAATTTTTTTGGAAGACTCAACACATTTGCCCATTTCATGATGGGTGATTTATAAGTGCACCTGCCCACATCACACTGACTGTTCAGCAGTTTTTGACCCAAAACGGCTCCATGCCCTACCCTCCCTATTCGCCCGACCTCACCTCGAGTGACTTTTTTGTTTGTTTCCCTGGATGAAGAAAGTCCTCCAAGGGAAACGTTTTGCCAATGCAGGAGAGGTAAAACAAAAAACAGTAGAAGCATTAAAAGGCATCAAAACTGACAAATTCAAAAACGGTTTTGAGCAATGGAAAACAACATCTCGACAGGTGTATTATATCAAATGGCGATTACTTTGAAGGTGACTGATGTTTAAACATGTAAGAATAAACACACAATTCTTTATAAATAAATTCTGGGGTTTTGGGGGGTCCACCCTCGTATATCTTCTAAAGCTGAACGTGTGCATACCCCAATTCTAGTGTAAATCCAAGGGAAAATGAATATGTATTTGCATCAATGACATACACAAGAATGTTCATAGCATCTTTATCAATAATATCCCTGTAATATGATGCTATAATAAGAAATACATATTTGGTCCTAGTTCCTAGCACAGAGCTCCTAAAATTCTTAAAACTTCCTGAGTGATGGAATTAGAGGAACATCTCTTGTTCCTCAGATCATGTCTGAGTTTCTCCTAATGTGATGACTCTTGGAAAATGGGGTCTGGTTGCCAGAGAGACCAACAGCTTGATTAGAGAGTTGGAACTTCAGCTTTACCCTCTGACTTCCAGGGAGGAGAGAGGATCTGGAAATTTAGTTTATGACCAATGGGTAATGATTTAATCAACTGTAGCTCTATAATAGAACCTCCATAAGAACATGAAAACAGTGGCGTTCCAGCATGATGATCACAGGAGGTTCTTGGAGGGTGACGCTCCCAGAGAGCATGGACGCTCTGTGCCCACCCGCCTCTCAGACCTTGCTCTATGCATCTCCTCTATTTGGCTGTTCCTGAGTTTTATCTTTTATAAGAAACTAATAATAGTAAGTAAACTCTTTTTCTGAGTTTTGTGAACCCTTCTAGTCAATTATAAAACCTGAGGAGGGCATCATGGGAACTCCTTGACTTTATAGCTGGCTGGTCAGAAGTACAGGTGGCCCAGACTTACAATTGGCATCTGCAGTGGAGGAAGTCCTGTGAGGCCGAGCCATTACCTGTGGGATCTGTGCTAACTCCATATAGTTGTATCAGAATTGAATTGAATGGTAGGACACCCTGTGGGTAGAATGGGTCATTGGTATGGAAAACCTATCCATTTGGTATTAGAAGTGGTCTGTGGTTAAAAACAGATTCTAGTAGCTCCAAGCTGGAAAACATGTAAATGTCCATCAACAGTAGTGTATATAAATATCTACAATGAAATACTATGTTGCATTGGAGGGGGGAAAAAGTATTGATATGTACAACAGGATGGGATGAATCTCACAGGTGTATATGGAGTGAAAATAGCCTGAACTACTCTGTGCTTTCACTTATATATATTTCAAGAAGTTCAAAAAAGTAAAACTACTCTATTATAATAGGAATAGAATAGTGGTTACTTTTGGTGTTGTGGGTTGAATTGTGTCCCCTCCAAAACATAGGTTGAAGTCCTAAGTTGGGTACCTGTGAAGGTGACCTTATTGGGAAGTAGGGACTTTGAAGGTGTAATCAAGTTGGATAAGGTCACACTGGATGAGGGGGAGCCCTAATCCAATGACTGATGTTCTCAGGAGAACAGAGACGTAGACGGAGAATGACATCTGAGGAGGACAGCAGAGATTCGAGTGATACACCCACAGGGTAAGGAGCTCCAAGGACTGCTGGCAGCCACCAGAAGCTAAAAGAGAGAGAGATCACTTTCTCCCCCAGAACCTCTAGAGGAACCAACCTTACCAATAACTTGATTTTGAACTTTTAGCTTCCAGAACTGTGAAAGAATAAATTTCTATAGTTTAAGACACCCAGCTTGAGGTAATCTGTTATGGCAGCCCTAAGAAACTAAAACTCCATAGGGAGATATCGACTGGGAGAGAACATGAAGAGGCCCTCTGGGTCACTAACAAATGTTTCTATCTTGACCTGAGTGGTGGTTATGTGGTGTAGACCTATATAAAAATTCACAGAGCTACATTTTTATGTGCACTTTAAGTTATACTAAAATTTAAAAAGTAGATTAAAAGAAAACCAGACAGAAAAAACATAGTACATACAATAAAATAGAGTAAGATGAGGGTGCTGAAAAAGGTTATCTGTGTATGCTTCCAGACCTAAACATTCTTAACGAGAGCTTTTATTTTAGTAGAGAATGCAAATCATAAAGGGGACCAGCTAACATCTCAGGCCAGGTCTCACAGAGTGCCCGGGTCTCAGGTCCAAACCCTGAGATGATACTGCACAGAGACATGTCCCATTCTAATTTTTTCACTCAGGGTTCAGTTGCAAAAAATAAAAATTAAAAAAAAAACCCAGTAACTAGGAACTATTTTAAACATAAAAGGATATAAATGGGAGAATTAGGAGCTTACAAAGAAAACATTTGGAGTGCCTGGAGAAGCAGACATTAGTCAGGTCTCCAGGTCATCTAGAAAGAACAGCACCACAGAACTAGCCCCCCAGGGAAGCTGCAGCCTCTGCCACAGTCAGGAAGGTGGAGAATCCAAGGCTGCCTCCAGAGCACAGTGTGGAAACCGTAAACGGATCACGAAGTCCCTGCTACTACACATAGGGATAGTGAGCTCACTTCGTGCCTGTCGGATGCCCAACACCTTGCCTCTTACTACCAGCAAAACTGAAAAATGAAGAAAAAACCAACACTCCA